>VYZS01082695.1:67667-79539 GCA_013400695.1 Neodrepanis coruscans | reverse complement strand
CTGAAAGGAGGGTGTAGCCAGATAGGGCTTGGGCTCTTACCCAAGGTAAGAAATGACAAGATGAAAGGAAGTGGCCTCAGGTTGTGCCACGGGAGGTTTAGATCAGTTATTTCAATGTAAAACATTGGAACGGGCTACCCAGAGAAGTGGTGGAGTCACCATCCTTGGAACACAGGCAGATGTTGATGTTGTTTCTGGTTTGGTGGCATCTTGGCAGCCTTGCTTTTGAATAATAGCCAACTATCTTTTATTGCTTTGACTTTTTGCATCTTGCTGCTGACTTCCTGAGGAAGGGATTGAGAAAAGCAAAATGCTGCTTTGTCATTAATTAAACAATTGAGTGCAACAAACGAAAGACACATCAGAGTCTATTGCACTGCTGAAAGGAGTAGCAGCAAATAATGCACACGGGAACTATTTCCAGAGAAAAATGTCACAAATTACTTTTTTGTAGTGGACGTCATGAAGCAAGTATCCCTCTCCCAGCCTGCAGTAAAATATCGTTCTATAACATCTCGCTAATTAAAAAGAATTAGACAGAAGACAGCTCTCTGGCTTGAGAATTCATTTTACTTATTTTCTTTCAGGTACTCCTTGCTACAGGGCCCAGACAAAATAATAGCATTTTTTATGAAATTCGCACGTACGATATTAGGCCGTCAAAGATGAAGGAATTTTTGGAAATGGTCAACAAGTGCCTTCACTTTCGCACAGCTCACTCAGAGCTGGTGGGATTCTGGTACACGGAGCTGGGAGCAATGAATAAGGTGTTTCATATTTGGAAATACGGTATGGTCACCAGCCCTTTGCACTGCTCTGCTCTTTGTGTGTTCCCTGTCTCCTAGGCAAGAAGGTGAGGGGAATGCTTACCTGGCTTTTTATTTGGCTCTGTAAGGAGGTACCCCAAAATAATTGTTCCTGTACTGATTAGTGAAAAGAACACTTCATAGCCTGTCAGGACAACTTTGACATGTTGGGATGAGAGGGTTACAAATGTACTTAAACAGCAGTCTCTTCTCAAAACATGTATAACACAGGAACTGTGGTAGAGTGCTTTTTTTCATGGTAGATGTTTTTAACTCGGGGACAGTTCCACAAATGTCTTCAGAATTTCAAAATTAATGGAAAACAGGAAATATGTGCACACACGGAGTCTATGTGTGTTTGTATGCATGTATAATTGCTCTCAAATTTCAGCTCCCTTAAAACTGTGAGCACACTGTTTGAAGGCTGAAACTCCTTTTGCAGTGGGCCTATCCTGAAGTAAAGTAGGAAGACATTCCACCAGTTCTGACTTTTCAAGCACATAAAGATTTTCTTGCAGCTTTAGGCTTAATAACAATAGGCTTTTTGCAGTATAATCAATGTTTTATGTTGTTGGAATTGGTGCTGACATGGAAGGGGACATGTCAGGTGAGCCAAGAAAAGCTACAGTTAGGCCAGAAACTAGGTGTACTGGCTGTGTTTTATGTAGAGCCCAAGGGAACTTGATGCTTGGATTACAGAGAGATGGGAAGGCACACTGATAACATTTCCTACTGAGAGAGTGTGCTCACTGAAGTGCAGTACATTAGCAGTTCCTGTTAGGGTAAAGGATGACCCCTTTTGCGTTGAAGGGGTGAATGATCGACTCATGGAATGGATTGGATTAGAGAGGACTATAAAAATCGTATAGTGCCAGCCCCTTCAGCCATGTTGCTCGGGGCCTCATCCAATCTGGCCTTGAACACATCCAGGGATGGGGCATCCACAGCTTCTCCAGTCAGCCTGTTTCAGTGTCTTACCAGTCTCCAAGTGAAGAATTCCTTCATTATATCTAATCTAAATCTTGCCCCTTCCCTGGAGGTGTTTGAGGCCAGACTGGATGGAGTTCTAAGAGACCTGGTCAAGTGGAAAGTGTCCCTGCCCATGGCAGGGGAGTTGAAACTAGATGATCTTTAAGATCTCTTCCAAGCCAAACCATTCTATGATTCTAAATCTGTCTCTTTAAAAGGATATTTAAAGCCATTCCCTCTTTTGCTGTCACTCCATGCCCATGTAAAAAGGCCCTCTCCACCTCTCTTTTAGGCTCCCTTCGGCTTCTGGAAGACTGCTCTGAGGCCTCCCTGGAACCTTCTCTTCTCCAGGCTGAACAGTCCCAACTCTGTCAGCCTGTCTTCATAGGAGTAGTATTCTAGTGCTTGGATCTTTTTTGTGGCCATCTATGGACTTGCTCCAACAGGTCCACATCTTTCTTATGTTGGAGGCAGATTCACCTCCTTTGACCTGCTGGCAATGCTGCTTTTGAGGCAGCCCAGGATACAGTTGGCTTTCTGGGCTGCAAGTGCACATTGCCAGCTCACACTGAACTTCTCGTCTTCCAGCACCCCCCAGTCCTTCTCCTCAGGGCTGCTCTGTATCCATTTTCCACCTAGGCTGATATTATCACTGGTATTGGTCTAACCCCTAGTGCATGACCTTGCACTTACTGAATTGCCTGAGGTTTGCACAGGGCCATCTCTCAAACTTGTCCAGGACCCTGTGTGGCATCTCTTTCCTCCAGGATGTTGACTGCACCACACAGCTTGGAGTAATTGGCAGACTTGCTGAGAGTCCACTTGATCCCACTGTCCATGTCACCAACAAGGATATTAAACAGTGCCAGTCCCAGTTCCAGCACTTGTCACATGAACATTTTTCTGTTGACTTCAACTCTGAGTGCAACTATCCAGCCAATCCTTGTGCAATGGGTGATCTGCCCATCAGAGAGCAGGATTTTGTATGAGACAGTGTAAAATGGTTTGCACAAGTTCAGGTAGATGATGTCATTCATTCTTCCCTCATCACCGGTGCTGTAACCTCATTACAGAAGGCCACCAAATTTGTCAGGCATGATTTAGCCTTAATGAAACCATGTTGGCTGTCACAGTATCACAGTATCACAGTATTAGCAAGGTTGGAAGAGACCTTTGAGATGGAGTCCAGCCTATAAACCCAACACCAGCCAACCCATCATCTAAACACCAACCCATCATCTAATCACCAGTTATCACCAATCACATCCTTATTTTCTGTATGCCTTAACAGTTTCCAGAAGGATCTGCTCCGTGATTTGCCAGGCACAGAGGTGAGTGATACCAACTAGGCTGTAGTTTGGCAGGTCTTCCTTACATCCCTTTTTAAAAATGGACTGCCATAACTTCTCAAGGCTTACCTGCTGCCTCTGCTAGTTCCCTCAGAACCTGTGGATTTATCTCATTGAATCCCATGGACCTGTTTTGGCTGGAGCACTTGCCAGTGCAGACCAAGGCAAAAAAAGTTCATTGAATACTTCAGTTCTTTCTCATGACCCAGCATGTTTCCTTCCAGAGAGGGCCATTCATCTTTCAGCAGGAATATTTTGAATGTACCTGCATCTATGGTTAATAAATTTGTCCTGCTTCTTAGAACTTTTTAGCCTGGCTATCCTTACTTCTCTAAATAATAAAAAACAAAAGTCTGTGAGAAACTCTTAAAATGCAAAAAAAAAAAGGAAAACCCGGTAGTTTTTATTTTTTTCCCAAGTGTTTTACATGTCTAAATTACATCATTTCTTCTTGATTCATCAGACCTCTCCTTACATCTTTTTAGTAGTTAAAAATAATTGATACATTTTCCTTGTAGTCCCAAGATATTGATATTTCTTAAAGTTCTTCCTTCCCCTTCTCAGATGGTGGAATTTTTGTTGTATAATACTGGAAGCTGTCTGCATAAGTGTATTGGTTAAGATGCCACTACTGCATGACCAGCTGAAATTCAGACACTCTTAATTATGTGCATTTGGTTTTAATTAAGAAATAAAAAGAAGAAAAGGTTTAGCTTTTGCACATTTAACAACTTTTTATGTATCTGAACATGCAAACATTACTTCTGTACTTTTAATGTCTCTCTGTATATGTCAAAACACATACTTCTACTGTTTTTTTTTCTTGGTAGGCTATTATTATCCTGATTTTTTTTTCCACTTCTTTATCCTTAATACTGTTTTCACATCCAGTAATCCCTGCAGATGTCGTATATGAATCTTTTTTAACAGTAAAATGGCTTAATGTATTTTAATGTTTTTGTAAACTTCCTTGGAAGTACATTTGGCTTGAAACCATTTTAATCTGACAGCTGAAGGAGAATTAAAAGGGTTTTTTTCTGAATTTAAAGGAAACTTACCACATCTGCTTTGATCTAATACGCTTTTTAAAAATACATGTTTCAAAATTAGCTAAGTGCAGCTTGCCTTTTGTAATTACACATTTTGATTGATTAAATGCATTTTTTAATAGTTTTTTTTCCTTTCTTACAGATAATTTTGCCCACAGAACAGCAGTCTGGCAGGCACTAGCTAATGACAACGACTGGCAGGGGAAATTCATCTCTGCAGCTCTGCCCTTGATAGAGAAGCAGCACAATGAGGTTGCTTATCTGGTACCGTGGTGTCAACTTGGGAAGCCTCCAAAAGAAGGGGGTAAGCTTATCCTCTCTTTTGCTGATTGAAGTTACCAGTACTAACAAAAAATGGCTTAAAGTTTAAACCAGGTATTGCATGGTTTTATAACCCTTTATGTAACAAATGCGTGTACATGAAAAAGGTGACTCAACACACATGAGGAACAGAGTTTTTAAGAAGGACTTTACACTAACTTACATCAATAACTTATATCCATTAGAGCTCCTAGATCATTAACGTTGTTAATAGTCAGGGTTGTGAATTGCTAAACGAACATCCAAAATGGCAGTGGTCAGAGCAGTCATCCCAGACTTCCTTTGTCTATCAATCAGTAAGAGGGTATTTCCTGGAGACACTGGGGGGATTATGATCGCTCCGTTTCACAGAGGTTTTTCGCTTTTGTCAATTTTGCTTTCGTGTTACTGCTTCTTTTGCATAACAATTTAAAAAAATTCCCTACTTTTTAAAGATACATGCAAGCCAAGCATACTTTGTAACAATCATATGTTAGGTGACAAAGTCCTGTCCTTACGTATTTTAATTCTCTCTAGCAAATATGATGTTAATAGTGTAAACTGTTCCCCAGTTTATGAACATTTGCAGAATGTGTTGCATAAAGTGACAAGGAGCAGGCCTTGCTTCAGGCCATCAGCGCATGCATATGTGCAGTAACCTTCATTCTTTATCTCCCCAGGATTCTGAATTTTATGCCATTATAGTTGAATTTGAAAGCAGTCTGATTTTCTCCTAAATGCGGAGAGATGACTTTTCAAATGCTGTTCCTTTTGTAGTTTATTTCTAGTAGTTATCTCCATTGCTGGAGAATGAGACCATGCTTGCCACATAGCAAGCATCTGGCTTTCTATTACGATGTCAGCAATTTTAATCTGAAGTAACTAACTGAACAGAAAGAAGACAGGCAACTTTTAGCAGGACTGGAGTTTTTTGAAAATTATGCTATTTCTCTAGAAATAGGGGAAATTGTTTCGCAGAGTAGAGGTCCTAAACCTAGTGTGTCAGTTATGCCATCAGATCTTGCTGTAACCAACTACCAGGAGACAAAGGGGTTTGTAATGTCATAAACCACTTCAATACCAGAAAACATGACCAGTCTTAGAAAAGACCACCTGGCATTGTTCAAGCAGCCACCCAGGTCTCTAAAACATGTATGAGTACTTATGATTTCTGCAAAGTAGTCTGAATCTCCCAAAATCTCCAAGCAACACTGAAAATTGCTAAATTGGGCTTTGTGTGAAGCCTTCTGTTCCTCAGGGTACTTGTATTTACACTTGAATTAACTGCAGTTAGTGAGCCTCTGAAAGCTGTGAATTCTTGTGCATGCTGGGATGAACAGGCACTTCCCTGCTGACCCCAAAGGGTAGGGAAATGTAGTATTGATTTCACAACAAGAAACATCAGGCCCTGACCCAGTGTTCGAGAACTGGCATATTAATCTGTATTTCCTTCCTTGTGGTAGTATTTGCCTTTTCTTCTAGGGGTATATGAATGGGTTACTTTCCAGATGAAGCCTGGCGGGCCTGCATTGTGGGGTGAAGCATTTCGGGCTGCAATCAATGCTCACATCAACACAGGCTATACCAGGTTGATTGGTGTTTTCCACACAGAATATGGTTTACTTAACACAGGTACTACTCAATTACAGACTTTGGCATGGGAAGGGGTAGAGGTAGAGGGGCAAGCCCTTATCCTGGGTCAGGATTGGCCAGCTTGCTGAAAACATTGGTGGGGCTCACCAAAGTCCTGTAAACAGTCCTTGAACCCAGCTTTGTCTCTTGGGTTATCCGCTTAAGCCACTTGCCACAACCTTAAAAGCCTCTCACATCTCCTGTTAAAGTCCAAACATATAAATGCTTAGTAAAGGATCATCCCACCACTGACTGGCCTGGAAAATTGTTTCTGCTAGCTGCATCTAACAAATGAAGGCAGATTGCTAGGACTTAGAGTGTATGTTGTATTGCAGCATAACAGTATTCAGCTGAATTATCTGTACTTTCTCAGTCCATGTATTGTGGTGGAATGAGAACCCAGACCACCGGGCAGCAGGAAGACACAGTGCCCATGAAGATGCGAGAGTTGTAGCAGCTGGTAAGAGATAATGCATCTAGAGAACTCACTTGTGTCACCTGCATGCATGCTAAGAAAAGTATTACTTTTCATTAAATTACTGTCTTAATTAAACATGCATTTAATTGCAGTGCGCAGCAGTGTCAGGTTCTTGGAGTCCCAGCAAAACGTGCTCCTGATTCCTCTGCAGTGCTCACCACTGAAATAATCTTCTTCTAAATGATGTAACTGATGGCAGAAGAGACAAGATGGAAGTGCTGTCAGCAAGTGACATGGATTGCCATACCCTCATGAACTGAGCAGTTTGTCAGTGGACAAAAGATGGATGCAAAATGCTTATCACTAGCAATGTAAATCCTGATATCAATTGCTAAACAGAAGTTTATGGTGTTCTTACTCTCCAGGAAATAGAACTCTAGACTATCACTTACGACATAACCACACTTCACCCATCTTTTGTTTTAACCTTTAAGTTCTTTAGCTAGCTATACAAAAAGGTATTAAGTCTCAAGTTAAGTGCCATTTTCCAACATTGCAGTCAGGGATGGTATCACTGTCATAGCACACTTCGGGGCCTCTTACAATCATCACATACTGGTTATTCCATACTCTTTTGAGAAGGAATACTCCCACATGTATTTTACCCAGTTATGTTTCAATCAGATATCTCACTGGGGATGCTTTGTATTAATTCTGAGCAAATATATTAAATGTAGCTGGAATTAGCTGTTACAGTAGAGCTGGTCAAGTGATACAGAACACATCTTCTGCAGTTTACAGGTACTAACTATAAATTGCAGAGCACTTGGGAGACTTTTCCACATGTTAGTCATGGACCTGCACTGAGCAACTGATTTAATTTCTCCATTGAAGTATCCTTCTGCATTTTGTCTCATGGTTGTTGTTTCTTTAAAGCGCATTAGGATCTCATAGAAAGCACTAAAAAACAACTGTAGGCAATTGTGTTTATATCCGAGGTGCAACTTGGATGTCTGTAATGAAAATTTAGAGGCAGGTACTTGAGTTGGATTTAAACACCCAGAGAAGCTTGTTGTGCTCTGCAGCTGGATTTGACAATTAAACCAATTTGTTTTCACGGCTTGATAGAGACCTTTTTATTTATTAACTTTAGAAGCTTAACGTAGAACTTAGCTTTCAAATCTT
Organism: Neodrepanis coruscans; assembly: GCA_013400695.1. Classification (NCBI taxonomy): domain Eukaryota; kingdom Metazoa; phylum Chordata; class Aves; order Passeriformes; family Philepittidae; genus Neodrepanis; species Neodrepanis coruscans. The sequence goes on along the minus strand of VYZS01082695.1, from coordinate 71,831 downwards.
GTACCACCTCACTGGCCTGAAAATAGCGTGTGCTCCATGCTAAGTTGCGGAGGTACCTGAATGTTATGCAAAGTTCACAACAAAACAAACCCGAGTAAAACAAAAGCTTCTAGCAGCACTCCTCAAAAGAAAAAATGCAAAAATGACACCCATGAAGACCAATGGTGCTAAAAGAGCTTTATTTTTTACTTAATATAAGGCAATTAGAGTGCCTTTTAATACTAAAAAGAACAGATACTAGCAAATACAAATATATACTTCTTTTAATGAAAATGTCCGTTTAAGGATTTAACTTAGAAATTTCAGTTGTGAAATCTCTCTAGATTTTTGCAAAGTTAACAGATATTCCAGTGCAAAAATAGATCCCATTACAGATAGCATAAAGTGCTTGGAACAAAGGATCAACTGTAATTCAGGAGGAAAAGGTAAGCGAAGTGGTTGTTTCACCAAGGGGAAAATTGAACAACTCCTTACTGAAATATAAATGTACTACAAAGAGGGATGCAACATGTCAATAGTACTGAAGTTTAAAATAAGTTAACACCTCAGTGCAGTTTCATTAGCAAGAGTGGTTCATATACTATGTGTACTTTGCGAGCAATTTTTCCCCAACACATACTTAAATGAGTAAATTAGTGTCTGACTGAACTTGCTCCATGATGAATCTTCATGCCAGTGTTGCATTATGCTGTCAGTACAAACAAGGCAGATCAGAGCTGTGAAATAGTTTGGTTAATATCCACATTTACTGTAGTATTTTGCCACAGCAGACCCTTTAAGCACGACATTCATAGGGCAGTAGGAAACAAGAATCTTTTTGGTGGGCTAAGGAAAGACAATTATGATATAATTGGTCATTTAAATGAGCAGTTACCAAGAGCAAACTACAGCCCTTGCAGGACCAAATATGAATCCTCCTAGAACTTGTTCTAGTTCTACATGCACTAGGTTGGTGGAGTGCAAAACTTAAGCCCTTCACTTTGGTGACTTAATGCTGATGTCTAATAGTGATTTTTAGCAGTGGTAAGCCTCCTGTACATGCTACTTGTTTCAATGATACTGCAACATATGGAGAAATGGCTGTAGCTCAGCTCTTTCTGCACCCAGAAGTCTGATGTATTCATCACCCTGTAACTCATCCCCATAGAGTGATGATGCCATAAAAGTAGTAACAGCATGTTTTAAGTGAGGTATACCGATCCCCTTTACACTCCTTTCTCAATCCCCTTAACAATGTATTATACAGATTAAAAAGTACAAAAAAGGCACTTCTGCAGAGCCTGGAGTAAGCTCTTACTTTATCTCAGGACACGACATGGAGGGAAACAGGAACTTGTTTTAACTGTGTTTTAAAAATGTTGAGTTGGTCAGCATTATCAAATATACTTGGAAATACGTCATCAACCATCTTCAGGCTCATGCCAGCCTCTTCACTGTTTGCTGGGCTGCTGTGGGCATTCACAGAAGAAAACAGTCCATGATTGATTCATGGAGTAGCATCAAAACTAGTGCAGAACCTGTGTGTGTTTAAGGCAGAGGTATTACATACAGGAATAGCCCAGGAACTGCACTTGGGTTCAAACCCTGTTACCGAACCTATTTCTCAATGTAAAAGCAAGACAGAGACCCTGAAAGTATACTCTCCCATGACTGTTGTACAACGTGAACAAGAATGGGTTACTATGTAATTTCCTCTCTAATATTATTCTGGCTTTTCATAACTTGAAAAATTGGGTGATGAACTGCAGTGCTACTATTTTGAACTATCTTGTACTTCAAGGGTTTTATCACATGTATAATGAGGGAGTATTCTCCAGTTAGGGATCTCGTAATGACTGAAACTATACAACAGAAGCAGAAACTTACACATTAATGTTAGACCAGTTTCCAAACAGGAAAATCTTAGGTGAACAACTTGCAGTAATTGTAGATAAGCAATTGATTGCTAGACTCTGGAACATGGTCAGATCACGAATACAGCTATCCACTAAATGAACAGAAAGAGAGCATAGCACTGCAGGCATAATGTAAAGAAATACTGTGGCTACAAAGATCAACTGAAAGCTTTTTCAATCCCTAATTATGCTGTCTACCTATTTAAAGTCATAAATAATACTGTTAAAAAAATCTACATCTCATTTCTAGTTTTATCTGGCAAAGCCAGAAATGGCAACATGCTTGTGCTAAGCAGTAATTTTAGATGATGGGTACCCTTCTGGTGCAAAGCTGGGGTTAAAGAGCAGATACTACAAATCTGAGTGACATCTATGACTTAGAAGTTGCTCTTGGCATTAGCAGCTTGTACAACTACTGAGTTTGCTGCTGTGGTCCAAACCTTAGGTCTGCTTCTCACCCACTTCATTCTACTAGATCATCCAGCTACTGTAGTATCTCAGAGGAGGAGGAAAGTCCTTAACTACATAAATATCTAGTCAGAGTATTTTATTGATTGTGATGCTGGTGGGACAATCGTATGCATTTGGAGGGTACACAATTCTCCATATTGCCACTTGCTGATGAGGATAAATGATAATGATGGCCTGTCTCTTGCCATCCCACCTGCATGATACTGCTTTGTGGCCTCAGATTTGTCACTACTGATCTACATATCAGTCTAGCAAAAGTAGCTGGTCAGGTACGTTTTCACAACCTAACGCTACAACACTGGTGGTGACTTCTCTGTTTTGGTACATTCATTGCCAGCAATGGATGTAGCACCAGCAAATTCCACTCCTGACATGAATGTTTTAAGACTAAAACATGCATGTCTAAAGTACCTGTGATAACCACTGGCCATGATTCCTCAATTAATTATTTTAGCAACTCTAATAAAAATATACTGTACGGATGCAGTATTGTTTAAAGCCCACAGCATCCAGTGGGTACTTTACCACAGCTTCAGAGTTATACTGTAAGGAGCTAAGTTCAAGTCTTTCACTTGAGAACAGTACAAGACGACTCCATGAGGCACTGCCCCTGTAAAGGAATTGTTTTCATTGCATTGAATTGCATTGCATTGAATGGTTATCAGTAGAGTGTCCAGTTTCTTCTCCTCTAGCTTCTTTGGGAGTATTCTATCCCAAGAAAAGGAAGTTAGCATTCTGCTCGTCATTTCTTTGATGAAATTGGCTCACACACAACTTTCTTTTACCTTCTCGTCTTCCAGGAAGGAATTAAGGATTGCAATGTCTACCACAGTCTGGTTTTTGTGCAATGACAGGTCCTTAGTATGGTCATCGTCACTTTGGTCCTTGGCAAAATTTACAAATACCTACAAGAAAAAAAGGCCATGTCACATACCATCCTGGATTTTCATTAATTGGGGCATTTTAAACACTGGGCATCCTGAAATAGTCCTGGGATTGTACTGAATCTACTTCACTGAAATAACCTTAAAAGAAAGGTCCAGCAAATTGGTGGATTTATTCCTGTCTCTGCACAAAGAAGATTTTGGCATCCAGGCTACTACAAACTTACTTGGTCAAGTGTGGTCTGAGAAACGGAGTAGTCTTCTATATGGAGTCTCTTTTTGTTCTGGGAGAGAATACTGAATATTTTGGCCAGGGAGGACGGTGAAGAAGGAAGCTGGTACTGCAGCATATTCCGATGCTTTTCCTTCAAGACACTCCCAGGGAAGGCATGCCCAAAGAACTCCTCAACAGGCTTCAGGTCTGGGTTTGCTCCTGCAATTCTCACCACTATGGTGTAACCATCTCCAAATCTACAAACAACATCGCCAGCACAAGAGTTAAGTGCTTCTGAAATATAAGTGCAGCTTAAAATCCAGCAAGATTTCCCATATTCAGAATAGCAATGGGAATGCTGCATCAGGAATTAAACCTGACTGTATCTCCCTAAAAATGCAGACAACTCTGTGGTATAAGCGAGAAGAAAACAGCTACCTGTTCTTTAGATGCTGGACGCTGCCCAGACACCTGAATCGCCCATTGACCATTATTGCCATTCGAGTGCACAGGGCTTCACATTCTTCCATGCTGCAGGCAAAAGTAACTTCATTAGGAATGCAAAGAGCAGTGAAGGGCAGAGCAGCCAAGCTGCAGCCGTGGCAGATGCAGAAGCCAGGGTATGACACAAGTGGGCTGCAACTTACCTATGAGATGTGAGCACCACTGATCTGCCCTCCTTGATTACACTCAGAGCGCA
>VYZS01082695.1:48919-66162 GCA_013400695.1 Neodrepanis coruscans | reverse complement strand
AGTGTCTATTATACAGTGTCTTTAGCAGCTTCACATTATGGCATTATATGTATTGCAGTGAGGGTGCACACAAGCAAGAACTTCCAAGCTGGTCACTGGGGTGGGTCCTATGAAGTTTCATTTACCTTGCAGACTTCTTTCTCTGGAACACCTCTCAGGAGTGCAAAGAACTCCAAGTGCTCTCGCCCTGTCAGCAGTTCATTAACAGCATCAAATTGTGGACAATAGCCCATGTTCTGATGGACTTCTTGAATGTTGGACAAGATACTATAGAAGAAAAAACCCTTCATTAGGATTTTACAAGTACATGCTGCTAGATGTTAAAAGGAGGAAGGTGAAACAGTGGTTTTGGAATCACTGAACTAACAAAAACACAGAATCCTAGAATTCCATCTTGGCCAAGCTACTTTTTCTCTCTCTCACTCTTACCATTCTTTTCTTTAAAAAAGACATTTAAATGTGAAAAAGCAGGTATTCGTAAGTGGCTGCCAGACTAAACCAATTTTCTTAAGGCCACTGAAGTACTTTACCAGAATCAAACAAGACCAAAAGAGATACCAGGAGTTGTAAAAGGGAAAAGTGGAAGAGAGTTGAGATGTGAAAGCAGAACAAAGGCTGTGAAAGCTGGAGGAGAAAGCAGCAAAGGGCCTACTTTGACACAAAGCAGAGCAAAGATGCATTGTGTTTCACCTGTTTCCTTTGAGGAAAGCTTCTCCTCCTGTCACATCTGTATCACCAGTTAGCATCTTAAAAGTGGATGACTTGCCAGCACCATTTACTCCCAGGAGTCCAAAGCACTAGGGACATAAAAGAGTAGAGTATGTTTGAGAACAGAATTCAGCTGCGCCATTTTCAGCACTGACAAAGAGATGAAGGAGCAAACTTGATCCTCAGGACAACTAGAGAGACTCTCCAGTGTATCTTCAGAAAAAATCTCCTAGGCTTTTATTTTAAGTATAAACCTTTAGGATGGGAAAATGAATGAACTGTGGTGTCACCTTGGTACGTTGTCACCTCAGTGTATCTGTATCAAACCTTGAATACTGGAGTTTGGCCTCTGGTCCCAGACAAAGAGTTCAGTATCTTCTTCAAAGACAAACAGAATCAGAAACTGCTTCAGCTTCCAGTTTCCTTCGATGTAATTTGAACATTCATCTGGTTTTGATTTTACTCCACCCTGTGCTGCCTTGTGGCTCTTAAAAAGCTGTAGTAATAGCAAAACAATGCATTTGACAGATAAGCTTACCTCTCCAGGGGGGATTCCAACACAGATCCTATCAACTGCTGGCTTTCGCTTCATTCTGTAAATCTGAAACCAGAAGAAAAAAGAATGAGAACAATGTCAAAGAACTTCAATTAAGCCATGCTACAAACTTGATCTAGATTTTGACCCCACTAAATTCCTCTCATAAGGCATAGTGAATTTCATAGTTTTGTGTCAACAAGTAGGAATGCAGAAGTTCTCTTGTCACCTTGGTTAGTTCCTTGATTTCCAAGATGTCACTCTGCCCTCCTCCACTAATTATTCTCTGCCTCTCTCTGGTTACATCCTCATCTTCATCATTCACAGGAGGAAGCTTTGCATAGACAGGCCTGGAGAAAGCAAAATGAAGGCTTAGCAGAAGATGACAGGGTCTTCATAGATAGTATTCCTCCCATTTCATGAGGGACACCAATGAAAACTTCATCTGCCTGTAGTGGTGCAGTAGAGAGGACAACCTACCTGGGTTTTATGAAGAACCTGTACTGGATGAGCACAGTGATGAGAAAAAACACAACGCCCTCTACTGCCATGGCAAAGAGGTTCCTTCCCACCAGGTCCCATGACAGTGGGGACACAAAATGATTCTCTCCTGCCAAAATGAGATGAAAAATACAATCACTTTTCCAGAGCCAGGGGAGTGGGCTAGCATTTCTTCCCATGGAGCTCACCCCGTTGGGCACTGGGACAACTGGTGATCAGACAGTTGCACGAGGGAAGGGGTAGACCGACCACACAAGAAGCTAGCTGTGGCTGCAAATTTTTTACTGTAGCAAATTTAGGACTCAGGCCCAGAGATTTCAGTCTGCCAAAGAAGTGCTGGCTCACCTTTTCAAAAGGTTAGTGAAGCACAGAAAGACTATGACTCAGGCCTGGTATCTGCATGACAGAAAAAAGGGATCCAGCTTTCTAGAACTTCAGCCACTCCTTACACTTAGCTTCTCCATACAATTATCTTTATGCATTTTTATTTAATGCCCTTAATAACTCAAAATTCTGGGGATATCTGCAAGGCTCTCTTCAGTCCTTGTAACAACCTAAAGTGAACAGCTGTGGAGACTTGCCACCTTTGATCAGATCTATGTTGCAAATTGTGCACTCTCAGTTCCTGAAAAGTCAGAGTAGCTCATCCAGAGCAGACTTGAGATTTCTCTGTTCCTTTCAGGTCATTGTCCCTGTGATACAAAATTTCACTTACCAAACCTCTCCAGAGCATCAGCCATGGCCTGGTTTTTCACCATGTCAATGAGTCCCCGCCCCAGGCAGAAGTGGGGAAAGATGAGGAAGACACACTTCAGGATGTCATTGATGTCCTTCAGCTTCTGTTAAGACAAAATCAAGTACCATCAAGTACCAATCAAGTACCAAGTGAGCCATCTGAGCAGAAAGCAACCACTACTTGCCAAGGGTGACCCATGTCATCACTGATCCCTTTTTCTGTTCCGCAACACTGTAACTCCACAAAAAATCAAGGACTGGAAATATTCTCCCAAGAGCTAGTGCTTTGGCTCCTCTAAACAGTCAGTGTTGTTGCATTGCTCAAGATGCTACTAACACAAGCAAAGTGCAAAAAAAGGAGAGATTTCTCCAAACACAGCCTAAAAGACATTCTCTGTAAACAATAACATGCAAAAAGGGTACAGGTTGAGGAGACAGGGAAATTGTGCTTGTACAAACTGATTATGTCAGTGGCTGTGGGCAGCTCCTCCCTATCTTGTATTGGAAGCTATAATACTTTTCCTTTGTTGTCTTCCAGTTGGTTTAGCACATGGATAGAACTGACAGCAGCCTGAGGAGAAGTTCCTGTTCTGCCAGACACTTACCTTCTAACATGTACTTGTTTTTACTGAGCTTAAACAGGCTTTGTAACACAAGAGACGATATCAAGAACTTACGAGGTCTCCTGAGCCTTATCCCACAAGAAACGCTTTACAACAGTGTAGGTCAAATGGGGCTGGCTAAGACATCTTTTGTTGTATACAAGCATGAGAGGAACTTGCATTTTCCCCAGAAGGCATCTGGCTTTGAAAAACTGAAGTGAGATGTGTAAGTTCCCAACACAGAGATGGATGTACCACAGGAGGTAAAGTTAAGAGCAACCAAATGCCTGGGAGATGAAATGGTCTTAGTAGATGGAAACTTCCTTTCATTATGAACATGCAAAAAATTCGATTTGAACATAACAAAATCAGGGGTGTTTTTTTATGCTAAGAGTGATTGAGAGAGGTTGCCCAGAGGAACTGTGGACCTCCATCCCTGGAAATGTTAAAATCTGAAGGCCCTGAGCAACCTGCTCTAGCTGATCCTACCCAGAGATTGGACTAGAAAATCACAGGAGGTCCTTCTCCATCTTAACTATTCTGTGAACATTGCTGAAGTGGGCTTCAATCTATTTCCAGCAGAGCCTGTGCTAAAACTGCTGATGAAGCTAATGGCTACAGGGTCCAGCGTTTCTGAGAACTGTCTGCTAAAGACAACATGGCACCAACATAGAACTAGATTGCACCACAAGACAGTGAGGAGCTTCTGAGGAAACCTACATTGTTGGTGAAGAGCTCCAGGACAAAGGTGGCCACACTACCATTGATGCCAATGAAGAGATTCACACTGGTCAGCACAACGTATGCTGTGCTGGGGATTTTGAACACGAAGGAGGCTGGATACATGAGAGGGGTGATGGACCACCTGGCAGGAAGAAAGGCAGCAACATCAGGTAAGCACATTCTGAGTCTTAAGAGCCTTTCCAATCATCCTCTGATGAGAAATCCCTTACCCATAGAGAAACAAAAGGAGAGCCAGCACAGGCAAGTTGGAGGAGGATACATAGGACTTCTGTTGGAAGCAGATGAAGATGATGACAACTAGCGTGGCTGGAACAATGTAGTTGCACTGGAAGGGAAAAGCATGACTTTAGATTTCTTTCCAAATGACCAAAAAAAAAGTGTCTTTCTGCTCTAATCAAATAGTTTTCAGAACTGTTCAGTGTTCCCAAAGCTGTTTTCAATGAGAGGCCCTTAAAAGTGTCATATGTGTGGACTACAATGCAGTACATGTGAATTTATACTTCTTGGTCCCTCTAGAAGTAGCCAGTAGACTCTCAGAGTCTAGTGTCTCCTGGACACCGCATCTTGAAAAAAATCTGCTTTGGACAGAGGAGAGAGAACAAGGGACTACACAAGCAAACATTTTGGGGCAAGTATTTTAACGTGACATAATAAATCCTGATGACTGAGCCTGTCATTATCCTCCAATCCACTGTTGTGTTCCTTGTCCCACTGAGATGAACAACTGCTCCAAGAGAGTAAACACCAAAGTCATGGTCACAGTGGTTATTCACTGAAATAATATTGTGCCCACTGACCCAAACTGCACTTTGCACTTCAGTACAAGATACCCTGCAGAAACAGAATGGAGAATAGTTTAGCATAGCTAAAGTCCTTACCATATCCCAGACAAAGTTGGCCAGCCAGTAGATCACAGGCTTCACACCACTGATGAACTGCAAGTGTTTAGCCTTGCTGACACGTTCCTGAATAAGGAAAACCACAAAGCTGGCAGGAACAAAGGACATCGCAAAGATCACACAGATGGAGACAAGGACATCCACAGAGGTGGTCATCCTGGACAAAACCAAAAGAAGAAAGCAAAGTGTTTGTATGCTGCTTCTAGCTGCTTAGAGATTAAATGAAGCAGCTCATACAAGGCAGAGCAGAAATTTTGTTCTGCCATTCTTATTCTGCAAGGTGAAGGATGACCACACCAGGCTAAATTGCACTGTTTTTCTCCAGCTATATAACAAAGGGAACATAGACAGTCTGTTGGCATCTCAAGGACAGCACCACAACCTGGACACTGGTTAGTAACGTCAGTATAACAGACTGCTTTCTATTTTCCTTATCACCACCATTTTGTTTCCCACCCCACATTTCATGGGGAATTTGTCTTTTTTTTTTGTGTTGTTTTAAAGTTCAGAGATACCTGCCTATTTTCTGCCAGTCCTTTACAGGTTTGAAGATGTAGCTACAGATAGATTATCAGTCCTGACTTCGATAGTGGTAGTAGACTAGTTAATGCCTCAGTGAGGTAAACCCTGTGCATTACTGTGTGCTCCCCAGGTTGAGACAGTGGACAAAACTGAACAGGATCTATGATTGGCTCAGAGTCAAATGGTGCAACTTTGGGACAAAAGAATAACCGTATTCACAGTGAGACGCCTTTCTAAGGTGGCTGAAAGGAATTTCTTAAGTGGCAGAAGGTCTGAAAATTACACTGGTTGTTAGCAACTGCAGCTACCAGGGACTCAGAGACAGAGAAAGTTTGCAAAGAAGTGCAAACACCAAGCTCTCAGCAGCACATGTTGCCACCTCCCCAGACCAGAGAAAATAAGGCCTACATGTTAGAGCCTAAATGCCACAGGCCACTGAGTGTCCACCACAGAGGCTAAAACCTCCTGTGTTGCCTGTTTCTAGTAATCAGCAGCTGATGAGCCCCGAACTATCCATGTTTACATCAGGACTTACAAGGCCACTTCAGAGAGCTGCTGCTTGGTGAGGTTCAGTGGGTGATTGAAGGCAGTGATCCCATAAGCACTGGGATTTTCACCCTGCTGCAGGTTGGCCCGAAGGATGGCATTGTTGATCACATTCAGGAAGGATGCAACGGCATGCCAGCCCTTGTTGTTAAACCATACCTGTGAGAGACCACATCAGCATCAGAAAAGCACCAGGTACATCATTTACCCAACAGGTTCCCTCAGAAGATCCATTCTTCTTTCAGGGCATATAATTTCTTTCCACATCCTTCCAACTGCCTTGCTCAAGGACAGAATACACAGTTTAATCAGCAACTATAAGAGGCTGCTGAAAGATAGCACTGATCCAGCACTGAATCCTTTTAGGGAGTTGGGACTAGACTCCATAGAAGAAACAGATTTTGAGGACAAACTTGCAAGAATGCAAACTACATATATTCCCAAAGGGAACTCTGGTCTGCACAGTTGTCCAGGGCAAACTGGTGGACTTCAGGATATCATAGCTTCAAAGAGCAGGAACAACAGTGATGTTTGGTTAATTTACCTTCACATTGTTCTTTGTATCCAGGCCTTTCATGAAACTTGACAAGCTATTTAGAAATCTGTCTCCAGAACTTCCCTGCAAAGAGAAAAGACAGTTACTTCCCCTTTATTCATGTCCTGGGGTCTAGCAGGGTATCTGCAATGCCTTTCACAGCTCTGACAGTTTTCTTCCCGTTCAACAGCCTCTGTCCACCAAGATGGAGGTGGTAAGAAGGCTGAGAAACTGCAGCTTTCCTCCACCCTTTTCTTTCTGTGATCACACCAGTAAGAGAAATCAGGCTTATATCTGCTTTTCTCACAACAAAATGTATTAAAGAAGGTTGCAGCCTTCAGAGACATTGCAGCCCACAAACAAGCTGTCTCAGAGGAAAACATGGGCCCAAGTTCTTTTCTGAGCCAAGGCAGACTCAGTACAGAAGGGCTCAACTGAGGTATGAAAGATGGCAGCAACTATTTGTTAATTCCCTGAGACAGTCCACCCTGTCCTGCCACAAAATGCTCAGAGGTGTCTGCAATCCCCACTGACTTGCAGCTGATATCGGGTAGAAGCCACATCAGCAACATGGGCTACATAAAATTCAGCTGAGTGTGTCTCCAAGCCTTCTGTGACTCCCAGACAACTACCTGGGGGATCCCAGCTCAGAAGCAGTGGGGAGAAGTCACTAGACACAGATAACATACATGTGCTCCTCATTTTATGGCTTCCAAGTGACCTCCAAAATAACAAGGCTCTGACATTAGTGCATCCTAGGTTTATGGGGAACAGTTACTCACCTGTGCTAGCTCCAAGATTTTCTTCACCTGTTTAATAGCATCAGTGACTTCATGGCTTGGAGGAAGCACGAGGGAACTGCTGGCTCCCAAGGAAAAGCCACCATACCTGAGAGTTAAGAGAGAAAATGGTGCTAAGACCTGACTATTCACTGATGTCCAGAAAATGCCACTCCATATGTCTCCTCTTCCTGCACTACATCCAAAGCAAGGGTCTCCACTCTTACATGAAAGGATGTCTTGGATTTTCCTACGTAGCTGCTTAGCCATGATGTCTTCTGTTCTTTGTTCCTGGGGTTAAATATCCATTTTATGACTGTTCAGCATGCTATCCCTTTAATGCAGCTTTTCTCTGCTGCCATTGCAGAAGAAGCAGGACACCACCCTGCTGCCCTTGGTTGGAAGAACAGCACCTCACAGGACAGCATACCAGTAGGCTGGTCAAGTAACTCTTTTCAAGCCAATACTGCTCTCTATATAAGGCAGACATGCTTTCTAGTAGTCTGGGGTTGTTCCAGTTTATCCTTAAACATCTTCCTATAACATCTGGCAGTTAAGAGTCATATAAAACAAACTGCAAAGCAGGCTGGATACGTCAGGCTGAATACAGTGCTCAAGAGTTAATGGATCCAAATAAGCTAAAGAAAAGGCAGTAACTCACCTGAACTCATTCACCCAGACCTTATTCTTTAAGCTGTAGAGACAGAAAAGAGAGTTAACGTACAATACACAGAACAAGAGGAGAAACAGACCATTCAATATTGCAGACACATGGCCAGGGAAAAGAGTGAAATAGCCTCTCACATCTGACACATGTCCCACCACTGCTCTTCGGTGTAATCCTTTCCCCATACTCTGCTTACAAGGGTCAGGACACAGCACCACTAATAAAGCAGAAACACCATTTGAGCTGAGGATAGGGTGGTCTGAGAAGCTGGATTTGGCTCACTGCTGAAGAATTTGGGCTGCCCAGGCTTATGTGCCTGATCTATGCATTCCCCATAGAGCAAACAACCTATGGTGGGGAAGGAAGGGAGAGTGTATTAAATAGCTACCTTTTCCCAATGATCTGCACATAGGTCTTCACTAGGTAGTCTGATATATTGCGACCTGTCAGATTCTGGAGGATGTCAGCAGTGTCTTGCTCTCGCTGGTGTCATCAGTGAAAACACAGAAAAAAAGCTCATTAGAAAACACAGATGTTGTTATGGAGTGAAATGAAGTTCTAGTTGTTAAAACATATTGTTTTTCCCTATTTTCTGTGTGAGACAGGGGCATTTCTTCTGGAGGGAGGGGATGGGGAGAGGGGTGTTGGTTTTCTCAGGGGTTTTGGGGAGACGGGGAGCAGGGAGGGAGGTTGCTTTCAAACTTGTGTTTTGTCTTTTATAAAGAAAGATGGACAGATTTGAGTCCCTTGCGGACGTGAACCCAGCCTGGCAGGGAAGGCACGGGCTGGTCCCCCAGACCAACACGGTCTCAGTCTCACATGGCCCCCCCATGGGAGCGCGGCTCCCAACCCTGCCAGTGTGTGCAGGGCGACCACGGCTTCTGCTACCCCCGCCAGTTTGCTCTGCCAGCGCAGGCACAGCACCGGGCCAGGGACATCTGCAGCTTCGCTGCTCGGGAAGTCCTGCTGGCCCTTGCTGCGTGCGGCGGTGGCTTGAGGCACGGTGGAGCGGCAGTGGCTGCTGGCCCTGAAGAAACATGTGGCGGCTGCCCCAGTGTGGGTGCCTGCAGTGGGCACAGCTCCCCACCCCACCAGTAGCAGAGGCAGCAGCAGCAGCTCCCAGCCACAGCAGCAGTGCAGCAAGCAGTGGCAGGTGCAGCCAGCTCTCCCCACTTGGCCGCAAAAAGCACAGCAGTAACATGGCGCCATAGTTCCACGCCATGCCGGCAGCAAGCATGGCCACTGGGATCATGCACATGAGCTAGCAAGCAGGGCAAGGCCAGCCCGGGGCCAGTGCCGTTGTGAAGAGCAGACACGGGGTGGCAGCACCCAGTGCCTGGAGTGGCCTCGGGGCACCCCGCGGCACTGACAGATGCGCGATGGCAGCTCCCCCCCTTGGCAGGCCACAACCATAAGGCATTTTGGCGGGAAATGCTGACATACTGCCTCATGGTAAGTCTCAGCCCAGCGCCGTTAGCCAATCCAGAGGTGACCTGCGCCAAGAGGATGCCCAGAGATCATGCGAGAACAGGCACCCTATATAAACTGCAAGCCCCGAAGTTCTCTCTCTCTTCAGGTTTGGCTGTCATCGAAGCTGCATCTAGGCATCAAATCTGCTCTCTTGGCCTTTCCCACGGCCCGGGCAGCAACGCAGCTGAACAAAGAGTGGAGGCAGTGTGGGGCTGAGGACCATGCTGCTCACCAGCTGTGAATGGGTATTCTCTCCCCTGGGGCCCCGGGGTTTCTTTTCACTTTTCTGTCTTCCAGGAACCCTGGAGTGGAATCTGGCACCATTCCACAGGCCAGCTTCCTTCCTCCCTTGCTCCACCAGCCTAGGAGTCAGCCCGGAGGAGCACAGTCTGTCCCTTTGTGTTTTTTATTGTCAGTTTTTGTTGTTTGTAAAATAAATTCTGTTAGTTGTTGTTGATTCTTTTGCAATCTTTCGTCATTTATAAAGCCCCCTAGTGTCCAAACCAGGACATGAGTCAAATAATTTTGTGCAATGCTTCACACAAGAATCACACCCAGCCACTCTGCTCCTCAGGAGCATTCCTTATTGCACTACCAGTGAGCTCTTTCCTACCTGCGGTGGTGGCAGCCCGCCTGCACCAGGGGGGCACACAGGTAGCATCTTCTTGATCTTCTCATTGCTGCACTCACAAGTTGGGGAAGGGTTCTCCATGCTCCAGTTGCCTTTCAAGAAGATGTCCATGACTGACTCTGGGACCAAAGCAGTGGTCCATTCCTTCTGCCCCACAGTGCAAGGAGTGTCTCTGTGTCAGGAAAGAGGCAAGACAAATGCAGTTTTAAAAACAACTATGATAGCCTTTATTTACAAGCCATCAAATTTCCCAGTCCACAGAAGAGGCAGGGTGCTCCTCAAAGGAGCCTGACCTCACGGAGACAAACAGCTCAGAGTAACAGACTCGGCTCTGCAGCTTTTAACAGATCCCAAGGCCACAGAGACTGTTCAACAGTAAGTAGTTGACACTCCCCTCTTTGCATTATAATTAAGTGCTTTATTTAAGTCAGTCCCAGCATGCTCAATGTCCAGAGTTCAAGGACCATCCAGATGATGCTCTTAGTCATATGGTTTATTTCTAAGCAGTCATGTGAGAAGCAGGTACTTTGACTTAATTCTCACGTGTCTCTTCCAACTCAAGAGATCCTGTGGTTCAAAAATCACAGCATTCAGTCACTTCTCAGACAACATTTCTGCTTTTCGGGCACCAAAACACTGCTCTTCCCCTAAGAAGCATTAGTGGGCAGCTTTCTCCTATGTTCCATTGGTAACCAGGAGTTACCAGCTACCTGGGTCTGTTATAAAGGATGTAGCCTACTTTCCACAAATGGCCAGTATACTGGACATCTTACCTAAGAACCCTGTGAATGAGCTGCAGGTTCTTCCAGGCTACAGATACACTATCTTAGTGGCACTAGGTCGTGTACCATGGTTAGGACCAAAGAGTAACCTGGGGGAGGGACTACTCTCCCCTTTCCATCTCCATCAGCAAGGACTTGCACTCAAGCCTCACTTCCTCAGTGTGGTGAGGGCTGACAACTATTTAAAAGGTTCTGAGCAGAAAAAATGATTGTAACTGCAACTCCTTGCTCCTGCTCTGGTCATGCATTACTATCATTCCCTAAAGCCAGCTAAATCTACTGGTGACCAGAAGCTGAGGCTGGGCTTCCTCTTCCCAGATCAGATTCTACTTACGGGATGGAATGTCCTTCCATACAGCGTGTCCCAAAACCAGGCTTATCAAGAAGGGCATCCAAAAGCTTCTGAGTGCCTGCATCTTCAGGAGCATCATTGCTATGGGTAAAGCAGAAAAACACTATGAAGTCAATATGATAACAGGCACACATCAAAAGAAGCAGCACAGCAAGGGCAAAAACACAGTGAAAGAATATGGGTGGGGATTTGCCTTTGAAGAGTGCTTGGCTTGAGAGTGCACACACACACTCCTAGTCTTCATACACAGTAGAGTCATAATACCATTCAGAAAGTGATATGGCCTTGCTAGTAGTTAGAATTGGCATTTAAAGGTCCAAGAAGAAAATACTAGGACTCTCTTTAAAATGTGCTTTTGAGATACAAACAAAAATAAATTTAAGTAATCTGTTAAGGAACTCAGTAGCTCAAGTTTACAATGAACAGAATTTCTAGAAAGAAACATACCTAATAAAAGTGTACTGCTCATCATACATCCAGGGTTGTAATTCCAGACTGGGATACTTCCCAAAAGGAGGAACAATCAGGCTGAACATGAGAGCAATACACACAAAGACAGCAGGCAGCACAATCTGAAATTGCAAGGAAAGAGCAAGTCCTTTTTTAGCAAAGGTTCCCAGAGGCATTTGTTCATTTTACAATGAATATTCCCAGTTACATTTGAATCACTTCTTGGATTAAAACTTTTTCAAAGTTTCCTAGGAATGTCTTTACTGTTTCCACCAAAGCAGTGCTGTCTTGGCATTCAGTGAGAGCACTCACTTGGGATGCAGAGGGTTCAGCCTGCAAATGCTGCTCTCAAGGCCAAATTTCAATTTGCACATCAACTGCATCCTTACTGTGCAAAAATACTGTAACCACCTGGTTACCGTGCACCTCCTTCCACTTTCATGGGCCTCTTTTTGCACACAGGTGCGGGAAAGATCAGTTTTGGTTTTACATATTCCCTTGAGATTTTCTGGCCCATCATCAATGCAGACTACAATGCATAGTACAGAGCTGTCCCTGCTGAGAGACTCTGCTCATGTTGGGTGCTCTCACCTGGGCAAAGAAGCCCTTCCGGCTTCTCTTGGCAATAAGCATCCTTTTCCACAACAGAGCCATGAACTGCTGCTGGGTGAGCTTCCAGCCCTTCATCTGGTAGGAGCCTTTTCCATCCACACCATTGAGAAGATCTGTCTCTCTGGATTCTGCTAGCAAGAAGAAATTACCCTCATTCAAAAGTTCAGAGATGCTCTCTGGGTATTTCTGTGATGGAGACACAAGGTGATGGCTGAAGCAGCTACACTCACTCATCAGAAAAATAGAGTGTGGTGAGCAGAGATAAAAAATTTACACAAATGTATTTTCTTCCTTATCTCTCTGAGCTTTGATGGGAAGCTTGAACAGGCTGTGGATCCTGCACTGTCCATGATTCCTAAAGGCAAATAAACCACCACTCCTTTGACAGCCTCGGCCTTTAGATCTGCTGTATTTATAATATGAAAGGGTGTTCACTAGAAAAGAACAGGCTTAAGACCTAGCAATACCTGGATCTATGTCTGAATCATTTGGATCAAATGCATCATCTTCTGTAAACGGACGAAGGCAGCTCTGTCTATCTCCAAACACACGTCGGTTCCTTCTGGCTGGCAATGTCCCATCTGAAAATAACACAGTTATGTTTACCTGAACTGCTTCAGTTAATCTCCAATTAGCCCCAGAAAAAACAAAGCAATATCATTTTACATGTATTCCATTTGCAAAATCAGGAGGTGATCTGGAGGTAAAAGTGCAGGTAAAAGAAAAACTAAGACCCTCAGTTTGCAGATGGTCATGTTTGATGCACCATATTTTGTGTGATGTCCCAGAAACTTATTCTAGTGCACTGGACACTTTTTTTCCCAGTCAGGGGAACAGCAGGTTTCTGTTATTGTAAGATAATTCTCAATTGATATGCATATGACTAAAAGTGCAATTTGCTAGCACTAGTTTATCAGGAAATGCTGTTATGAGCACTTGGCATAGCAATCTGCTGTCAGAAAAAGGAAGTCATTTGGTACCTACAGCAGTCTGACCCTGTCAAGAGTTCCTCAGAGGAGACAATAGTAATTTACAATCAAGTAATTTTCAAAACACTTAAACACTAGAACTCTTCACTATTACAAAATAAACATGCTACCACTGAGTCAACTGAAATTTATAGTATATAAAAGCATGCACAAGGTATACTAAGAATAGCTATTCTAGGTCATTAAAAATACTAGCACTAGCTCCAGTTCAGTCCCAGAGTCTGTCACACCTGCAGGGGATGTGTCACTTCTGTAGGAAACAACTACACCCACCTGAGGTTTCTGCATCCACACCGCTATCATCAGCCACTTTCAGGAAGATCTGAAAAGCAATGATAAGTCTCAGTGAAAATCAAAAGAAGCCAAGCAATGATGTCGAGATTGCTTGAAGGGATGCCATGAAAGAGCGTAAGACATATGACATGCAACCAGCAAACAGAGGGTAGAGTTTATCTCCTGCATGATGGGGACATGTGCTTTGTGGCTTCTTTCCAGTTTCTAGGAGCCAGCCTGTTACCACATACCAGCTGTTCCCCCTTTCCAATGTCAGTTCTCAGTGCATCTTAAACATGAGATCTTTCCCATGTTTCAGAAACAGACCTAAGAACTAAACTTAGGAAATCTCATCTCTCCCCACACTCTTGCTTGAATAGGCACCTTCATGAAGCTTGTTCCCTATGCCAGAAATAACCCATTTTCAAACTGCAGATAACAGTCAAGATCTTCAAAGCTGTGAAGAACCTAGAGGGCAACCTCAGTAAGTTACACCACCATTGTTTCAGTTTCCCTTGTCATTATATAAAAATAAACTAATAAAAAAAGACATTTCACACAGACAGGACAGTGCATGATACTTTTGTGATAAAAAAGGAGACTTCTCAGTTGAAACAGTCACATGGAACAACCTCTAGAACCATAGAAACATCCTTGGTAAACATGTCTATGTCTAAATTGTTTCTGTAATATATGGTGTCCAGGACTGAAATGTATGATTTCAGTTAAGTGCAACATAAAGCATCCTTAAAAACAACACAGACATTAGAAACCAAATCAGGGGCCAACCTTCACGTGTCATCTCAGTGAAGTGCAACTGAATACAGAGGACCTGTCTATGCTTCCTGTACTACATTTCAGTTTTCAATGCACACCTCTATATGCACACGCGTCAGAATTCTGGAGAATACAAAGATGCCTGTTCCATAAAAAAATTTTGTATCTCATTCTTAGTTCTGACATGACTCATTTTGCCTAGTTTAAGATGAAAGAGAATCATCAGCTCACTAACCTCCTCCAGTGTAGTTTCAGAGATGCCGTAGCTGGAAATGCCAAGATCAGAAAGACGGTCATCGATTTCATGGAACAGCTCCACAAAAGCTCCCTCTTTAGCAGCCTTGTATGGCAAGACATAGGTTAGTTCATGGCCTATGTCCTCCACAAGTCTTGCCTCAGGAACATGTTTTGTAATGAGATTTGAAATTGCAGAGACATCTAAAAAACCAAACACAAAAGACAGTTTTCTTCTGGTTAATACTCATTATGTCGAAAGAAGAGCTCAGTCTGAAAAATCCTTCCAGAAGGAAAGGAGAGAAAATGGAATATCTCTGAAAAGCAGCTCTTTTCCACAGAAAGTCTTCTTTCTTTTTACATTTAACACAAGCCTGGATTAAAGCCTGAACCCAAGCCCAGCTATACTTTTTATGTGCAGAATTTGGGAGAGCTTTTACATGCTACTGTAAGACCTGCAAGTCATTAATGTACAGTTCACCAATATTACATATTGCTAACAGTCCTAGCAGCTATATAATCTTTGCTTATCAACTCTCGGGAGAGCTTGAATTCAAAATAGCTCACTCAAAAAAAAATTCCAGTATTTACAGATTTAAAAATCTCTGTGAATTCGATAATTGCCCCAAGACTGTAGCTACAGAGGGGCACAAGGCTAAGACAGCTGTCCAAGATGAACTATATAGAGTAATGGCAGCACTGAGACTGAGTCTTATCCAGGCCTCACCTATTGTCAGTGTGTCACTTTCATGGTCACTGCCAAGGCCAGCATCAGAGCTGCTCTGGGAGACACTGTCATCCTGGTCACAAAAGAAGAATAATATTATTTCCTGCTGTTTAATCAAAACAGGACCCACTAGATGCTACACTCTATTAAATAAAGTCCAGATGTGACATATGGTGACATATCACTGCAAAGGGCTAAAATACAAGGGGTCACAGGCACAGAAGTGATTGTTACAAAAGCGTGCACTTCATCTTCATCTATTCTATATTTCTTCAACCAGGTGTGGACTACTGGCATCAAAAGAAACTACAAAACAGATGTACATCCCAGTTTAACTAGACATGGTCTGGCATAATACCTATCAAACACATAACATTTCTGTTGCCTCTAATAAGCCTAAGACTTCATGAAGAAAAAAAAAATACAAGCAGGAAAGGTCAGTTGTACCTTTTTCAGATAGGACACTGTGCTGCTGCTGTTTCGGCAGGAGCTCAGAGAGGAATCCACATCCTTTTTGACCAGGGTCAAATAATAGCCTGTTCCCAGGTGGTTTTTCAGGAAAAGAGAAGAGCCAACACAGCAGAGCTTGCCATGAGAAATTATGGCAATCCGGTCCCCCAGAATGTCTGCCTCATCCATATGGTGGGTGGAGAGAATGATAGTTCGGCCTGGAAGAAAGCAAGGAAGACATTGCTTTAAAGTCAAACAAACCAGTGTTCCCACATCAAAGACACACTCATCTGGATCTTGCCATGAAGTTGGATGGGACACTGATGCCACAAGTTTGGTTCCTCTGAACGAGGCTAGCAGTATGGAAAGGGATCACAACTGCTGTGTTGTGTTTATTCTCACCACTTTCTGCTGGCCTTTGTGTGCTTAGCAAAGGCAAGTTTCATTTCATGTCAGCAAGGTTGGTTGCACAGAGAAGAACAGGGCATTGCTGAATACCAAGGGTGACTTTCCGACTTTAACTGCCCTCACAATCCAGCAAAGAACTTTGTTTTGACATGAACAAGATGAGAAAGAAGGACAGGTGAGAGCTCAAAACAACCTTGTCCTGCATGATCTTTGCTCATTCCTCAATACAGACAACAATGTATTTGCAGAGACACATCACTATTTTGAGAACAGTCATGAAACAGACTAATTTTATTTTGCCTTCCACAACACATTCATTAGAGAAAAAGACCACATACCTTGCCGATACTTCAGAAGCAGTTCCCATATCCCTCTACGAGAATAAGGATCAACCCCAGCTGTAGGCTCATCCAGAATGACAACCTTGGAGCCACCAACAAAAGCTAAGGCAACAGAGAGCTTCCTCTGCATGCCACCTGTCAGGCACAAGAAGAAAGAAATGTTCAGGCTGATGCAGAGTGGAACAGTAATACTTGCAGCACAATGGATAATGAAATCTCTAAAAGAAGGCAGACTGAGAAGAACTCAGTAATGCTACTATTTCAGGCTTTCAGGGTCCCTCCACCTTCTGAACAGTGGATAATTCATCTGAATGGTCCTCCCCCAGTGGAGTCTAACTCTCCTACTGCAGGAAACCGTATCTTGTATGCCCTTCCATAAATGAATCATACTGTCTCAGCACCAGGAGTAGCAAGACAGCCAGCTTGGAGGCCTAACAATATTTGGGGATCTGGAGCACAGGTCTCCAGAGCTTGAGCTGCAGAAATAGGTCCCCATGAAACACCCCTTGAATGGAAGTGTTCCAGAGGCAGAAGCAAGGAATTACATTGTGCTCTTCAATACTAAAGCCAACTGTGGTCATCTGCTCTCCCTTCCTGAAGTCAAATGCGCAGTCTGTACTGATAATTGAGTAAGAAAAAGATGTCTCCGTCCCTCAACTATTCTGGTACAGAATGACACAGGAATCCTGCCCCTCCTGAACCAAGGAGAAGGACAGGTCACCAACTGAAGAAACAGAAATCATCATAAGGAATGCACATATGGTTCACAAACAGCAAGGGATTTGGAGATTATGGTGTAAGCCACTCTCATCTAAACCCATAGGCATTTGGAGAACAGATATCATATGCAGCTGAACAATGTCATGATGGAAATAAGTACAAAATACTCAGAGAAAGTAATGACTTACTGTGGCCATTAGTTTGAGATAGTAAATTTAACAATCTTGCACTAAGACACACTTAGGTATTTAATA
>VYZS01082695.1:35934-48684 GCA_013400695.1 Neodrepanis coruscans | reverse complement strand
TTTAATAAACAACTGATTTCCTTAAGCATTTAATTGTACAGATCATTGTCCTGTCTAATAACAGGATCAAATTAAGGTACATAATGCAGCCTCTACAAAGCCAAAAGAGAATTTCTGGGGCCAAAAAATGTAAAAGCTGAACCTACCAGAGAGTCTGCTTGTCCTAGCTTTCAGTTTGTGAGGCAAACCAACATCCATTGCCATCTGCTCCATCTCCTCTTTCACCTTCTTTTCCGGCAGCCCTTTAAGGCGAGCATAGAACCAGATGTGTTCCTCCACAGTCAGCCTACGAAACAGGAGCAGCCTTAGGGCATGGCTGATAGCACCTTGCTGGGATTCATCTCTTATATTAGCATTACAGCAGGCATGTCTGTTTGCTCAGAAAAACATCTTTTAAGAGTGAGGTTTCAGGAAGGAGCTACTTGAGGGTATGCTCAAGTTTGGGCCTGACTTCAGGGTGTGGCTCTATTCAGCACCGATGTAAATAATCCTCCTTTAAGAGTGCCTGACCAAGAGTAGTCCAAACATCTCAAATCACTAAGCACCGGGGAAACATTTGGCCTACTTGAGTTCAGTGGAATAGATTATTAAGAGACATAAAAGATGCAAGTATATGCCCTTGCTGATCATTCACAGGCTATAGGAATGTGCTAGTAAACAGAATGTTCCTGTACCAATCTCACACCACCTCACTGTCTTCCACCGTGCACAAATAAAAAAATGACTGTCAAAACTGAAAGCCCCACTACTTTATCCTAAAGAATCCAAACGTTTGTTGGATAACACCACTCCTGTGTCTCACAAATGCTACTCACAAGTCAAACAGCACATTGTGTTGTGGACATACACCCAGGTTCTGCCTGATGGTGCTGAGCTCAGAGCGAATATCTTTGCCCAGGATGAATGCTGTACCCGAAGTTGGGGGGAACAAGCCAGTCAAGATGGACCTGAAGGACAAACAGAACAGATAAGTAGGTTCGTAGGTTCTGCTAGAAAACAGCATGCCAGGATGATTGAATGAAGAGTGGGTGGAAGCCCTGGGAACTCCCAAATCAAGAAAGTAGTCTAACAAACATCTCACTAATGGATTAAAAAAAAAAAAAAATCAGTTCCAATGGTTTTAACAATGATCAAAGAACACCCACATTGCTGTTTGAAGGAAAGATTTTTCCTCTAAAAACTTCTTTCATCCCAACTTTCTTCCTTATATTGTTAAGTCAGAACCACAAATAGTATTACTACAAAGGGCTGCCTACAGATTAATTTGACCCAGTCTCAACCTCAGTCCCCTGTATCTGTGAGTCTTCCAAGACAGCAGCACAATTAAAGAATCAGCAGAGGCACCCTAGTCTGCAGCAGGTTGTGCACTGCAGCTGTACAGCTACCCCTACCTTATGCATAGGAGCTGCACCATGCAGTCACTCCCCCAACTGTCTTAAAGCATTATTTTGTTCTTACATGGTAGTGGTTTTCCCTGCTCCGTTATGTCCCAGAAAGGAGGTGATTTGTCCTTCATAGAAGTTCAGTGTGAGACCATCCACAGCAACTTTCTTGCCATCCTGATAAACTTTTACCAGATTCTGGATAGAAACACCAAGACTGAGATGCACCGGCTCTTCCTCCTTGCAGACTGGAAGAAAATACAGCAATAGAAAGATATGCAGTTTAACAGAAACTGCATGGGACTTCTAACAGACATCACATTCCCCCGAGCCTATGGAGTTCCAAGAAGAAATGACCTATATGAAGAATTGACTGCATTTCTTCCTCAGGAACAGGAATCTTCCACTGAAATTGTCCTTTAGCTCTTTTCTCTCTCTTGCACTCATCTGGGAGATGGAGATCTCCAGCATCATCAGGGTCAGCAAAAATGGGAGGATTTTAACTCCATGAGGCTGGAGTACCCACCCGCACTCAAGTGGGCAAAGTATCTCAGGTTTATCTCGATACGCCCACCCAATCAGCATACCAGAACTGTGGTCATAAAAGCATGATCAATTTCACTTTAGCTATGCCAGTCCTGCTGTCCTTGGATTCTCATTTCAAAAAGGCAGACTGCAACACTTCACTGCAGAAAGGCTCTCTGTCCAACACTTACCCTCTGAAGGCCCCTTCTGATCAGGATGAGGGCGCTGTGTGTCCTGTGGTTCCTCGCCAAACCAATATGATTTTGTGAAAGGGAAGTACCAGGGNGCCTAAAAAGAAAAGCATTACATGAGCCTGACTGCAGCTGCCCCTTTTCTCCTACTAGCTTTCAGGAGAAGAAGGGAAGTACTCTACCCCTCTAGGTTAGAAAAGACTAAGAAGAGATCTTTCTTGATGAAAACACTGACAGACTTTGGGTGAGAGACATCTAACTTCACTTTAGGGTTAAAAACATTGTGCTGGAGGGTGCACATGAGGTACTGATACTCTTAACCCCACCCTTGCCCCAGGGTCTGTGCAGTCACCAGTTCAGAGAAGGGAACATCTGAAGAATAGCAATGGCCACAATGGGGCCATGCTTCTGTGCTGGGCAACAGTCACTACTAACAGCAAGCCACAACCTTGCTGTGATGCTGATCTGTGGTTTTCCTTCATGACCTTTCTGTAGCTCTGCTTAAAAATAGGCCAAATTCGCACCTTGGCAAGCAAGTACGGTGAAAGGATTTATTTTAAAGCCTGAAAACAAGATCCTCCCCCAGAAGTAGGCCTTACCTGGGAAGACAGATTCAATGTACCAGGTCATGACTCCATACAGGAACGTATCAAACAGCATCATGACAGCAGATGTGGTGATGCTAAAGCCATCTTCTTGTAATGGGCTCTCAAAGAAATTGTCCCACTGAACACCAACACCTTGCTCCTCAAACAGTGCAAAGTACTCACAACCAAAACCAAAGGCTACTGGAGACAGCAGGCTCTGCAAATGGAAGGCATGAATGTGCACTGAGTTTTTCATGCTTACTCTTCAACCAGACAGCTCAGTTCTAGTATAAGGATAAGAGATATCATCCATATGAAAAGTCAACATTCCAAGGAGCATCACTGTATTTATAGAGAGAGTGATATATTTTGTCAAGGTTCCAGCAAGTCCTGAAATCTCTGCTGCACCTGTATTCAGAATTGTTTGTTTCCCTATTTTCTTTCCCTTACTCTGGATTTCCATGTGAGAGAACAGGTCACTAACAGTCATCATCTCCAGACAGTGCTGTGCAGAGGAAAGGCAGGTGGCTCCTTCATCCTGCATATCTGGTGGTACATCTCATATAGAGATCAAGGCAGCTTAGTACAGCTACCAATGCCAACAAAACTCTCCCAGCGTCTTCTAGCAGCTTCAGTCAACCGCTTCATCAATCTCAGCCCTGATAGGCTCTTACACTGAAAATTATCATCCCACTGCCACTTCCCCACCTTTTACTGGTGTTCAGCTAGAGAGCTGCTAAGTGCCATATCACTGGAGTCCCAGTACATAGGATTGTTTCATTAAGACTCACCGCAAAAATCTTGAGTGAGAAGCTGACATAGTCCTGCCAGGCAACACACAACACATAAGGCAGGTACAGTGTGAAATAGACAATGCCCCCACAGGCAGCTGCCAGGTTGGCCCTGGAGAATATGGTGCTGATGAGAAAACACTGGAGGATGGTCACAATGGCGAAGATTGAGAGGAAAACAAACACCAGACTAGGGTCACTGTAAGGCAGCAGATTTCCCATCTGGCAAGAGAACAATAAACGCATCAGGCTTGAAAAGGGCTCTCTAAGGTAGCTTTATTGTAAGCAAGTCTGCAGAGTTGTTGCTCTGGGGAAGCTGGGCTTCCCTCAACTTGCACAACAGCCTTCCCAGAAGTGGAGCAGCATCAGAGGCATCTTTCCAACAGTGTTGTATCTACTCCATCCCCTCCTGCTGTTTTCAGTCACTCAGTTCTGTTTTGTTCCAGAACCCCTTTCCCAAAAAGAGACTGGTCAACACACACCCATTAACTCCTCTCTGGTGTGTCAGTGCAGACCACTGCTTAGAAGGCTTGCAAGGCTCTAGAGTCTGCTGCCACAAGGCAAACCAGGGCAAACTCACCTTCAGGATCAGTACCAGCAGTCCTGCACTCATCAGGAGAGGGACTAAGCTGCTAATGAACCAGCTTAACCAAAGGATGCCATTGTCAAGTCCCATAATCCTCATCGTCTCTTTCAGCCGGGCTTCCTTTTCATATACAATGCCCTTAATTATCACAGCCACTGAATAGATCCAGGCTAGTGTCATGAAGAGAGGCATGGAGCGGCTCATGACACGCAGAAATCTGAGAAAATGAAGGAGAACAGAGTGAGAAACACCACTGATACTTCTGGTAGCACTCAAAGGCTATCAGACCATGATGACAGCTAAGGCTTCACTGCACAAAGCAGCCAATGTGCAGAACCTGACACAGGATCAGTGTCTCACCATGAGATGAGGCTGATGGGTTTAGAGCACACTGCCAGTTAGGAGTGGGAGCTGGAGTTACAACAGCGAACGAGTGGAAGAGTGGGTGCAAAGACCTGCCTTGCCTGAGGACTGCTCTCAACTGTCCTTCTTCCACTCTCCTGTGCTCTCCTGACTGCTTTTTTCCCCAGTGCTATTTTTGTTTGCTTCAGGTGTGGGGATATGATCACACCTCAGGAACGTACTTTGTATATCGAGTCCAGTACTAACATTTTCTCTCTTGCAAAGGACTCTGCAAGTCACTACATATTCTAAATCCTCCACGTGGGTGCTGTAATTCCAGGGATTAGGAACACGATGGAGATTGCCTCCTCACTAATAACAGGGACATAAATCAGGCCTAAGGAGTGACAAAAGCCCAAGATCCTCATCCTGAGAGGTTTTGAAGCAGCCTGCATACATACATGTCATCCACATAACATGGGTAGGGCATCTGCTGCACATAAACTCCTGTCTTCTTCTCTGTGCCTGTCTGGACCCTGATGATGGCCTGTTCCACCACATCCTGCAGGTAGGCAAAGCCTCCCCAGACATAGCGCATATCCTCAAATGGGTCAGCACGGGGACCAGGATCCCAGTACCTGCACCAAGGGAATAAGACCTTTCCATTAGATATCCTCATCACCACATTCCCCATAAGAAATTATTCACAGGGCAGGATGTCGGGGCTCACCCATCCTTAATCTTGTTGGTCCTTTCCACATTATCAATGTCCATGCGTATCTTGTATTTCACATGTTGAGGGAGGTCTATGCTGTCAGGAGCTATTTCGTTGAAGACTATGCCAGCCCAGAACCTCCTTTCATCTAAAAGCTCCAGGGACTTATTTATAAGACGGACTTCCGTGGCCACAGGCTCTAGTTTGTCCAAGTTGACACACTACACAGGAACAGAATTGGAAGCATTTGCCAGATCAATTACCAAACCAGAATGTACTTTTTTTACATTTGTGATGGAGGGAAAAAGGAGAACTCTAACAATGATGTCTTGCCCCCCCAAAAAGATGACAGCATTGGATGATTTTGTAATGGCCTGTAGTAGCCCAGCCAGTTACAAGAGACACAACTTCTGCCTGCTTGATGGTCACCTTTAGTCAAATACATAACAGTAAGAAATACCCCAGCAAAGGTATTTTCTGTACAAGACGTTAGGTAGCACTGGAGTACTACCTATAGGATCTCATCCAAGTATCAATTTCAATACATAGTCTTATTTCCTCTCTTACCAATAATCCAGGTCTGATTCAAAGCCTCTAAACATCAGTGGAGAGACCTAAAGGCTTTGGACCGGGTCCCTGACAAGCCATGACCTGTTTCTGTTTTCACTAATCTCCCAAGATGATCAAGCAACAAGTAGAACTTATTTTGCTACTCAGAGTTTTCCCCCAGTTTAAAGCAGCTGCTAATGTCACCACAGTCCCCAGCTAAACCCCAGACCAAAATATGAGCTATTACCCCACCAGAGGCAGCAGCAGTTTTCAGTCACCCAGTAACAGGAGGACAGAAAACCACAAACAGGGGCCCAAACAAAAGCTTCAAGATCAAGGCGTACAGCTGGGTTCCTACATCTGTATTTAGGCACCTGAATAATTTTCTCACCTCCATGAACCGGGAGATGGTCTGGATAGCCCGGTCTGTCTCATTGAAGGCATCCACCCATGTATACACAGAGCCATTTTCCATCTCAGAATCCTCCGGATGGTTTGACAGGAAACTGGCAACGTCCTCCACTGTCCAGTTGGAAGCTGGAAAGTACAGGTCCCAGAGGGCTTTGCCTTTCAGCAGCGTCTGCAGATATTTTGTTTTCAAAGGAGAAGTAGTTATGAGAATTAATGTTAGATCCCCTCTCTCATAATGAAAACAAGTACTACCTGGGAAAACACCTGTTAAAAAAGGTTCAGGAAGAGGCACTCTGTCATACTGAGAGGATCAGCACAGCGGGGTCCTTCCTCTCACCCTCCCATTGTTAAGAACAAGCCTCCCTCGATATAGCTACACCACCGGGTGTTCTTTGCAGGTTGGTTGGCTGCCTCCATGTCCTGCCAACCCTTTCCCAGGGAGAGGGCAGCAGAGAGCCATGCACAGGTCTGCACCCCACACATGCAAACCAGCTCAGCAGAAATGCATTCGGCTTATGCTGTTTGCCAAGCTCTGTTCCTAGCTGGGATGGAGAGGGACTGTGGCACGGCTGAAGGCTCAGCTGACACTGTGCTGAGCAGAAATACTAGCACCAGAGGCCAGGTGATTTTCTTACATATTTTGCTATTGTGTCACCAGGGCTGGCTGAAGCAGCCCTTTACAGCCATGTCGTCCTGCCTTTGTTCTCCTGGCTGGGACAGTGCTTTTTTCACCCGGTGTAACTGCTAGCTCTCTGAAGACAGGCTATTGTATGCACAATGCTTTGCACAAGTGCTTTTCCACACAGTAGCACACCTCACTGAAACAGAAGCCAGTCCACTGGGCAGACAATGTAAGGACAGGCAGGAAGGAAGCATTAATTGTAAAGAACATAGTAGAATTGAAGTCAAGGAAATAAAAAGAATAAAGAAAGAAAAAAAAAGAAAAAAGCCTGTACAAGAGAGAAAACTGCAAAACCCTTTATGAATAAAAAGAGGAAATGGACTTTCTGCACCAGCAAAAAATGAGGCAGAGAAGTAAGTAGCTTCCCCATACTCTGCTGTTTCCAGCAAACCAGAAGGTAGTGGGTCACAGTTACAAAAACAGCATTGCAAACTGGAAAAACAGAACAGACCAAGTAGCAAAGGAAAACATACAAAAGGGAAATCCAAGCAAACAGATTAGATGTGCTGTGCTCTCTTCTCATTTGGTCTCCCAAGGTTAGTTTGTGCCACCATCTCCAGCAGGAAAGACACTATGCCTGCAGGGAAGTGGCTCAGCCTCATTTCATTCAGAGTCAATATAAAAGCTTCTTAACTCCAGGGGCACATATTGTCCTTCCTGAAGTTAGGAGCCTCATTAGCATCAAGCCAGCAGTGGCAGTTAAGGGCAAGCAATGCACATTCTTCTCTTTCAGCAGGAAGAAATATGCCAAGCAGATTGTACAACCCAGAAAGTTGAAAGATGGTGACCAGTCAACTCAGCAGCACAACAGCCTCAGTGGCTTACAACCAGCAAAGGACCTACGTCCCTCTTGCAAGCAGCCACAAACAGGCAACTCTACATTTCAGCCTATTCATATATTTGTTAAAGTTGGAAAAAGCCTCCAAGATCATTAAGCCCAAACATTAACCCAGCACTGTCAAGCCCATCACTAAGGGATGTCCTCAACTGCCACAGCCAAGACCCTTTTGAACACTTTCAGGGATGGTGACTTTATAACCTGGACAGCCTGTTCTGTTACCTTAACCAAAAGATGAAGAAACTTTTCCTAATATTTAAACTAAACCTCTCCTGGCACAACTTGAAGCCATCTTCTCTCATTTTTACTACATGGAAGAAGCGACCAACCTCCACATAGCTACAACCTCCTCTCAGTTAGTTGTAAAGAGCAGTAAGGTCTCCTCTGACCTCTCCTTTTCTCCAGCTAAACAACTCCAGCTCCCACAGATGCTCCTCACAAGCCCTGTGCTCCAGATCCTTCACCACCTTCATCGCCTCTCTTGGGACATGCTCCACCATCTCCATGTCTTTCTTGCACTAAAGGGCCCAGAACTGGACATAGAATACAAGGTGCAAATAATTTGTGCTGCCTCTAAACTGAATGGGAAGCTGTGTGGGAGCTGCCTGGGCACTGATAGTCAAGTCACTCTTGAAGCCCTGTTACTATACCACTGCAGAAGAAACCAGATTGCTGGGAAGATCAAGAATTAATTACCAGAGACACCACGGTTAACAAGCAACATAAAATAAGAACTCAGAATAGGCCAGGGCCCATTAAAAAAAACAAACAACAACACAAAAAACAAGAACAAAACATAGAAAAAAATCCCCCCAACATTCACTTGTCAGAGGACATGACCACAAATCAAAGTTTTGGACCTTGACTTTCTGCCTGAACTTTGCAACAAACTATTTAGCTTACACTTAGTTGCCACAGTTCTCACCTCCAATGCCACCACCTATAGCATTAACTTTAATAAAGCAAAGAGAGCCACAGGAGTCTGACACTCTAAAATGTCATGCCAATGAAGAAGTACAACAGGGCAGGTCACAGGTTATTCTGCACAGCATTACACTGGAGTAAAAAAGGAATTAATTTCAAGGCTTGTAAGACATGGGGAAGTCTCTGTATACAAACAGCTGCACTATGAAATCCAACCAGCTGCCTTGCAGAGACAATTGGAAAAGCTACGCTGCAGTTGTTCTTTAGTTGCTTGATCAGTTTTACATCCCTGTGCTTCCAATGCCATTTGTGTAGGGTGCAAAGATCCACCCCTCAGAGTTACACCTGAGGAACTACAGTGATGTGTTCATAACGTATTAGGGCAACCCTATGGATGAAACAATTCATTTCCCAACAAAGGCAAATTAGAAACAGGTGTTAAATACACACTGCTCCTATTTGTAGGAGATTGATACAAGGAATGCCAAGCATAATGCAGGATTAGTACAATCACAATCTCTTTTGAGAACTCACATCCATATTATTTATTTGCCCAATACAGCACTGAAGAACCATGAAGCACCATCTAAAATAAATGTTTTATCACTTATCACAAAAAAAACCAGTGGTGGTTCTGGCAAGGACAGCATACTGACCCGAATGAGATCCATTTCCTGACTACTTTCCATAAATGTCCAAATCTTTGGGCTTATCTCCTCCCACATTCCCCCAAGGTCACGAAACACACCCAGCTCCTGGAATGTCCTGTTCACCTGTCACAGAGAGGAAAGGAAGGTTATTTCCAAAAGCTGGCAGAAACCCATCGTGGGCTGAGAGGGTGCACTGAGCCTTCAACAGTAAATGCATGGTAAGTGAGAGACTAGGGGATGCTGTGCTTTTGCAGGCAATCCTTTCTAGGCTTAGATTTGGGCCCAATTTAATTAGAGTAGATCAGCTGCACAGCCAGAGGACATAGCTCATGCTACATATTAGAGGACAGGACATACCTCAGACATGACCTTCCTTACAGCTGGTATGTCTGGAGTATACAAGATCTTCCCAATCAGCAAGGGTTTTAAAGCCCTCCAGATAATCCTGGAAAGCGGGCTGGATTCCAGGTTCTTCATTAGCTCATTGCAGTAGGGTGCTGAGGAAGAAAGTACAAGGGTGAGTGGCTGAAGAGCAAGGTCACAACTGCAGAAGGCATATGCCCCACTTCAGTGGCATCAAGGAAAGTCAGTACTGAAAACACAGCATTTTTCAGATATAAAACCCCTCTTCTACCACGAAGATCCTCAAAAAGTCCCTTTCAGCCGAAGCCTGCACGGTCTGCCCAGTAAACATGGAGCAACCAGGCAGCCTCCATCACTAATAGTCACAGTACTAGTTCTGGAATGCTCCCACAACCTAGCTGCATGGCACAAGCAAAATCTGTCCAGAAAAGGACAGGTTTCCAAAGGCTGCACCTGTGTTCCCCCTCCCTCTGAAAGAAGCCCACTGCACAGCTTTCTGTGGACACTCCAAAAGGTCCTTGGGAATATCTGTGTTTTTACATCTTTACTGGCCTTAAGGGCACATGCAGGATGATATGCACATGCCTTTCTGAAACAACAGTGAGTATGCTGTTCCTCAGGCCCACCTGCTTTTATCTGTGAAGTTTGGGAAACACTAGTGATGACAACCATGAAGTAGATGGGACCTTACACCATGCCAGGGTTACACTTACTTGTGGTATTATCATAGAAGTTTATTACATCATCTTCAGTGCTGTTGCCTCCAAATAGTGCTTTGTAATTGTTGTCCTCATACCAGTTGAGTGATTTAATTTTGAGCCCTCCACCTTCAGGATGGCCACACACAATGCGTGATACAGCCTGGTAGATCTGTGTAGAGGAGTTTGAGGCATTCACATTGGTCAGGAACATCACCTCTTGCCTCATGTCACTCCAGCTCTTCATACTCAGCAACTGGAGGGGTAGGTGATAGGAAAAATGGAAGCAAGTATAGAACTGGATTAGTTAAAGGAGAGCATCTTGCCATGCTCCTTCAAATCACACACCTAGTTTTGAACAGATGAGAATGCCCTTGACTCAACATCAGGGGTTATGGACCAAGGAAAACATTTCCCCACCACCACAGCAGGAGAATGTAGAGAGAAGTCTCTTCTATGCAAGCACTTGTAATTTCTTTACTCTTGAGTTTTCTCCTCCAGTGCTCTGTGTGGTTTCTGTCCTCCCTGCCCTTTCATGTAGAAGCTGCTGGTTGCACAATGGCTCACATTCCAGTGGAGTCCCCTCACAAGGATGGGTGGGGTGGGGTACATTGAGTCAGAAGAAGAATTAAAGGAACAACACAAAGTGAGTGCAGCTCATGGGACATAGGCTGGATGAGCTGCCTAGCACTGCCAAGCAGTGTCACCTGGCACAATTCCACTGAGGTCAGCAAGCCTTGACTGATTTGCACCAGGCAGCCAGTTTGTCTACCTAGACTGTTATGATCTCTGCCCCAGAAACTCTGTCCCATTGTCAACAGCATTCCCAGAAAACCCTTGAAAACAAGCCCTTCTGCAGCCTGGAGCCTGATCACAGCCTAAACTGTGCACACAACCAGCCACAGCAAGAACCCTTCTCCTGCCCAGCTGACCTGACAACAGACTTGAGGTGACAATACACAGTCAGCCAGAAAAATTGATACCTCCAGAGTCCTTTATCTGGCATAAGCCAGAAAATATGTCTGCAATATGTCATGAACAAAAGCAGCAGACTATCAGC
Source organism: Neodrepanis coruscans (assembly GCA_013400695.1). NCBI lineage: Eukaryota > Metazoa > Chordata > Aves > Passeriformes > Philepittidae > Neodrepanis > Neodrepanis coruscans. The sequence goes on along the minus strand of VYZS01082695.1, from coordinate 37,390 downwards.
CTGAGACACTCACTGCATTAATGTTGCCACACATGAACATGGTTAAGCTCACCACAACAGGAAAAGCAACCCACCTTCAGGTGGGTTTGCACAAGTGCTTTTCCACACAGAAGCACACCTCACTGAAACAGAAGCCAGTCCACTGGGCAGACAATGTAAGGACAGGCAGGAAGGAAGCATTAATTGTAAAGAACATAGTAGAATTGAAGTCAAGGAAATAAAAAGAATAAAGAAACTAAAAAAAAAAAGAAAAAAGCCTGTACAAGAGAGAAACCTTCAGGAGCACTGGTTTCAATGTACACTGGAGCATTGCTCTCAGACTCCCTGTCTCAAGATGTAAGAACATCACCTCTCTGATAGTGACAGTAAGTGGATGTTATGAAAAAATAAGACAATGGCAAGAATATACAAGTATCCCACAAGTAACCTTTGAGCTTCCGTTTACTTTCAGCTCAGTGAAATTCTATTTCCTAACCCTCAAATTCCCAGAGTTTTGAACATCCACAAGTATTTAGCATCCAGCACATCACTGGAAAGAATCTCCTTTCCTCTTTGTTTTATTTTGGTTGGCTCTATTCAGTGTCATGTTTATTTACTGGAAGAGAACTGTGAACATCCAGTCCCTATCTCTTTCACACAACTTTATAGTAGGCCTCTGTCATATTTCCAACTCATCTATTTTTCTAGCTGTGCAGTCTCAGCCTATTCCCTTGTTCTTTTTGTGAAATGTCCTAATTTGCCTTCTCTGAACTTTCTTCCAGTTCTGCTATCTCTTTTTGCAGAGTAAGGGCCTAGATCTGTGTTCCACATAAAACAATTTTATTAAGGGTCATTGTAAAATGCTACACATGGTTCTCTATCCCTTTTTCTAGCATATTTCTGATAACTTGACTGCTATGAAATATCAGGTGACATTAACTTGGATGTCTTATTGTGCTGCCCTGAACAGTCACATGCACTAATAAGGGCAAGCAGAGCTGCTGAGATACCTATTTGTAACTGCTTATCAGCTGCATTTTGGAAACAACTTTAGATGCTGTGGTCTAACTGCCCTGTTTTCATAGATAATAACAGAGTCAACCAAATACCATCTGCCAATTNGTGTCCAGAGTAACTGGTTCAAGTGTGCCTTCATTTCATCATTGCTCATTGCTACAATTGTCTTCACCCCGGTGCCACGCTACCTGGTTCCACAGGTTCAGGGTGATTGACAGGATGTCACAGGCCCATGAAAGAAAAACATGTCACACAACAGCCTTTGTTTGTTACATATGCTTATTTGGATTTGATGATTCCCCATCCAAAAGGCCAAGGCTGCATTTCAGGTGTGTTGCAGTTTCAGTGTGGAATTCAAAGAGATCCACTGGGGACTTCAGGCAAAACTTAGGTACCTTAGGTAAAACAGTTCATTTTTCCTCAGCAAAAAGTCTTAGCTTATGGTACTTAGCTTTAGCTA
>VYZS01082694.1:27732-67784 GCA_013400695.1 Neodrepanis coruscans | reverse complement strand
GCCTCTCTGGGACGCAAGGATCGATTGTACAAGGTCAGTCAGATGACTGAGGCAGACAGAGCTAAGAACAAGAACTTGTCAGCTGCCTGATAGACTAAATGAGAGCTGCCAATTGCATTGCCCAGGACAATAGATGTCAGACAAACTGCTCTGATTTTTATCTTCAGTAACTGAGCAGGCATGGACCAATTTCTGTATGTAAATAACTATCTTCATTCTTTTGTCTTCTCGGAGATAATGTGTTCAAGTACTTGAAGCAGAGAAAAAAGATGAAAAACTCCTTTGTTTCAGTCTGTGTACCTGTCTCACCCTAGTGAAGTACTCACTAGTCTTTAGATACCACATTTGGTTTCTCCTTTGTGAACAGTCTGCAAAAACTTTAAAAAGAACTTGCAATAAAGATTACAGCTGAAATTTGCCTAAGAATTTAAGCAAGCTCCTGATGTAAAAAAAACCCAAAAAACAAACAACCAAAAAAACCAAAACCCCACAAACACCCCCCACCCCGTACCCGAATTGTCTTGTACAGGTTTAATGCAGCCATAAACTGTCTTAAACTGCCCATCCTCTGAAACAAAATAGAATATCTCTGAAAAAGAATTTTTCCTTGTCTTGCCTTGGTCCTGCACAAAACTCTCCAGCCTGCAGCCCACAGAAGAATTTGTTTCACTTTGAAAAATGCAGTAACCCCAGTAGTTAACAAACCCAAGACAAAGAGTTCTCAAACACAATAGCAAAGATAGTGTCTACAGAACCTGAGTCCAGAAAGGGCACTTTAGTTTCCAAAATATCTCTGCTGTTATCACAGAACTGGGACTGGATTTTTCAGTTTCTCCCTTGCTCCATTGTTTCTGGTGACTCTGCAGCACGTTCAAGAACAGGTAGGGTTTCTGCAACTCACTCAACAATGTCAAATCAAAAAGGACTCAATAACCTCAGGATTTTAACCCTTCCTACACACTGACATTCCATATGGAAAATCACCTCTTGAGGGAAAAGGAATACAAAATTTATATGGTGGATACGAGAGAAGGAATGCTTAAAGAAAACAGCAATTGACGTAGACAGGAGTTGGCTCAATGACATAAAAGCAGATGATCTCTCTCTCCACAACTACTGGAAATACCCATGGAATAACTCCAGTAAGTTCCTATTCATGGTTTCCTGCATTCCATGTGGGAAGCAATGCTATCAACTTCCCAGCTCACGCGACAGTCCATGAAATCAGCTCAATGAAACCTTCCAACAGAATCCACGGGAGGCCACATCCTCCCCACCCCCACAGGTTGTATCTGTGAGTGTGTCTGGGACACCCCCTGATTTATCAGAGGCTTTGCAAAAGCTTTGTGTTACTGCAGCTTTTCCTGAGCATGGCTTGACAATTAATGCCCTTCAAAAAGGCTTTCAAAGCCTTGGAGCAGGGCTGCCAGAGCACTATTAATCTGTGCCAGGCTGCAAAATAAATAGAGTAGCTGCAATGCCTACACAGAATCCACTGACAATGGGTAACAATGTTGGGAAGCAGTTGTCCGATGAGCTGATGGAAAAAAACCATAGTCACTGTTTGGATCCACTGAGTTGATGTTGCTGAGGTCTGGAACTGCCCTGTCCTTGCACCTGATCCAGGACTACGAGGTTCATTCTTACCCAAGTTCATTAAGTAAAGCAAGAATCAATGTCCCTGTTCCAGCTAACCTGCCCCTCCCAGCTAAGAACTGTAAGCTGCTTCCCAAGAGACAGGGGAAGAGTAGGATGTATTGAGATCTTGCGCAGGGATGCAGCAGGCATTATTTGCCTGGAACTGAAGTGCCCAGGTTCAGACCCAAGTCCATCATCATCACAGATCTGTTCTAAGCTTCCTTCTCTGCCTTTCTCCCAGTTGTTTGGCTCAGTCCTTAGTGCCTTGTACAAGCATTCCATTGCTTTCATGGAGCTGACAGTAGCACGAGGCACTGTCAGCCTCCTGGTTCCGCACAAGTTGCAGTTCTGTAAGGTTCCCAGGAGGTGGATGCAGAATCTCCCCAAGAAAAACCTGAGCCTCTTTTCATTACCCAGATAAATGTGATTTTGGTCTGTTAATGCAAAGATCTCAGATTCTGATCTTGGTGTGCCACTTCAAAGGCTTTTGCTCTGCACACAGCTCCCGGAATTTGACACTGTAAAAATATGTGAATCCAAGAAAACATGGTCACAGCTGAAAGGGTCTGAAACCATTTGGCAAACTCCAGGAAACCCCATAAAGGGTCTTTTAGACTTGAAAGGTCCTCTGTTCCATGTGCAATACGAGTATCAGAAATTAATACATACACATACATTTATTTATATATATTATAAAATACATTCTTTGTAGTGACAAATACATCATGAAAAACACTGGAAAAGGTCTACTGGCTCACAGTTTTATTACCACACTCATATTTCAGGCAAAAAAAGAATTCTATGAGGTATGTAACTGAACCAAAGAGATCTTGACTTCTTCTAGTTCTCCTCTGCCATGGGACTTGGTCAACAGGACTCCAGCTTTACGTTTCAGATTTCTCAGGAGAACTCACTGGGGCCATCACCATCAGCAGGGTTTCGCTGATTTGGTGGAACAGGTTCTATTGCTTGTGTTTCACACTGAGGATATGAGGAAGAAAACCTCAATGAAGTACTTTGAGTTGAGAAACCACGTTGTCTTTAGCATCCGTTCTAAGCTACTGACAAAGAGCTTTCTTTTGTCACCATACTATGTATCATCTTAAAGAGTCAGACTCAAAAGTAATTCACGATTCCTGATGAGAGCGAACTATGCTGAAAATCAAAACTCGTCTCTACACAACGATTTTTTTCAAGCTTCCAAGCACACGGGTTTCCTGTACTGTTTTGGCAACTGCCCTTCCCAGCCTGAGGTCAACTTCAGATGTAGCCATTGAAAGTCTCCTGCCTGCAGACAGAGACAAAACTAATATGGTGGAGAAAAACTGTAACTCGCCAAGTAATGGCCCTTCTTCCAGAATGAGGTGTGAGGGAAAGAATAATGGTGGCATTGAGTCATTTGGAATTTGCCAGACTTCAAAGCTGAAGGAAATGTTTCAGCCTGTCATCCCAATTTTCTCCCAGGTTTTCCTGTTTAATACTGCTGTGTGGGAAACCTGTTGAAACCTTACATTGTACCATGACTCATAAAACTCAAAGGGAAAACACTGCAGAACACCAGCAAAGATGATCGCTTGTAACTGGTGTGGCTGGTTAGGGTTAGGGTTAGGACTGCAGCCAGTTCCTGAGAAACTGAACCACTTCATGCCACAGAATCGCTTCAGCTCGTGCAAGTCACTGAAATACTGGTTCTGCTGGTGGCTCTATGACTGTAGTCATGGACATTTCTCACACTGGGGAAGCCTCCTCCACCCTTCCAAAAGAACGCGGACTGAAACGCCCTGGAGTCAGTGGAATAACAGGAAGTGGGCTGGGAGAGGGGTAACTCTGAAGAACGAAACACAGCAGGGCACCCAAGGCCAATGGAAAATCGTGATGATGTTGAGGCATCAGACTCATTCTGGATTCGACCCTCTTCAAGAGAGCCAAGCAGAGTTTCTGACTGGCACCATGCTCCTGGTCCCTCCTCAGGTGTTCTCCTCCTTTCTGCCTTTTTGCCAATTCCACTCCCATCCCCCTCTGCTACAGCAACCTACTCTTCTAGATTTATCCAAGATGTGGGCCTATTTGATGACAACTGCCTAAGCACTCCTCCAAAAAAGGGCAGAGGCAAAGGGTGGAGCTTCTCAGGTGGTTGCTTGTTTTAATGTTTTATTTTGTCATTGAGGGCCTGGCAAGTAACACTGAGCTGATTGTGACGAGCATCAGCTCTTCCATTGCTCAGTGAGTGCTTTTCCATTTCTTTGCCTTTCCTTTCATCACCTTCAATACAAGACTCTCTGAGAATATGCATTTCTCCAGATTACCTCTGAATTTACTGCTTTTTATAATGTTTTACAATTCATTAAACAAAGCGAAAACGTGAATTGTTCCTTTAACGTGATTCCCTTAAGGCAGATTTCGGCAGAGTGTGTATTTCCAGACAAAGCTGTGTACTTTTTTGTAGAGCTCCAAGACGCGGGGAGGGGTCTTTTCCCCCATGGATGACAGGTGAACTAGAGCCAGTAAACTTCAATTTGCACCACTCAATACTTTTGGTGCGACTATTCGCCCTAAGGTGGTGTAACACTACCTCTGAGCGAGCCCAGTGCCGTGTCCGGGCCCGTTCCCGGAGCGGAGCGGGGCCGGTCCCCCCCCCGCAGCAATGGCGGACACTCCGCACCGCCGCTGGGGGCGCGCGCGGCACAGCCCAACGCCCAACCACCGACCGCGGCCGGCGCGCNGTGTATGTGTGTGTTTGTGTTTGTTTGTGTGTTTGTGTTTGTTTGTGTGTGTGTTTGTTTGTGCGGCCGGGACGTACCAAGGGCGCGGAGGGGGGGGATGTGCCCCCGCGGTGCTGCCCCCTGCCGGGCGGGGCCGCCGATGGCATCCCGTGGGATGGAGTCCCTGGGGCGGCCCTTGGGATGCGGGCGGCTCTCGGCCGGGAGATGCAGGTCGGACCTGTCTGGGATTACTGCGTGGCCCTTGTGTTACGGAATGAGTACAGGGTGTCAGTCCTTTCGGGCTTCCCGGGCAATCTCTGGGTTTGAATTCTTCGTTTGAAGAACTCAGCATCCTTTGCAGGAGGGTAAAGTCTGCAGTTTTAAGAATCGGCTGCAGCAGCGCAGCGTTTTGTGCTGGTGGCCGAAGGGTTTGTGTCCCAAAGCCTTTCCTTGGGTCCCGTGTTTCGGTGGTGATTCCCGTGGGACGGGTGATTCCCTTGGGACTTAACTCCTTGCCTTGCTGCTGTGGCTGTATTTTATAGCCGAGACTGGATAGCTGCTTCCCTACTAACCACTTTAATTTCTGTTTTTTTTTTTTTAAGTCAGTCCTTGCCCTGACGCATCTTTTGTTATTACCCTCACTTGCAACTAGCATCCTGTAGGACAGCTGCTGATCTTTGAAAGTAATGCCTTTCTTGATGAGAAAGCAAGATTTTTGAGTCTTCAACACTTTATTTTTAAATAATCCCAGCCGGTAGTTTATTTAAAGCTTATTTCCTTAGGTGTGACATCTTCTAATTTGAAGGGCATCTGTTTGCTTTTGTTTGTAACTTTTTCATGAACAATTTCTGCAAATGAAATTTTATCTATGAAGCAACTATAGCTACTTAAGATGTACCTGGAGGGAAACATGGGGGAATTAATTCCATAAAATTTTCCCCCCTCACTCTCACTTTAGTATATAGCTAATTATTAATGGATTAAACCACATGGCATAGTACTATTTTAATCAGCAAGATGCATTTCTAACTATAGAATCGTTAAGGCTGGAAAAGACCTCCAAGATCATCGCGTCCAACCTCTGCCTGATCGCCCATGTCAACTAAACCATAGCACAAAGTCCCATGTCTAGTCAGTACCTCTCTGTGCAGTTGCCCAGGTGCAGCCAACCATGTTTCCTTACTTTCCCTTTTTTATTTTTCAGTTCTGATACCAAGTTTTCGATAACACTGAACAGAAAAGATGCTCTCGCAGAGGATCAGAAGACCTTAGCTTCATATGGGATTGTTTCTGGTGATTTGATATGCTTATTACTAGAAGAAGCAGATGGACAACCCAACCTACCTCCTCCTGCTCCTTCTCCTCCTCCTCCCTCCCCACTTCAGAATGGCCGTGAGCCATCCACCTTGATCCCCAACAGCAGTCAGGCCAACAGTCCAAAAGAAGAAGGGCAGAATGAGCAGTCTGATGACCAGAGAGCTCAGGTGGAAGTTCAGAAGGGTGATGAGAGGGTAAGTACATGAGAATTGTCCTGTTCAGCACAAGGCAAAAAAGAAGGCATGTGGTTGTGTCAGTTGCTGTACTGTGTAGGAGGATCTCTTCAGAATATTTGGCTCCTAATACCCTTCTGATCCAGTTATTTGAATGGAAATTTGTCTCTATTCATTGTATATTAAGTAGGACACAGCAGCTAGTTCGAAGAGCCTGAAGTGTTTCAGTTGTGGCATTTTTACAAGTGTAAATGTTTTTGGTGGAATGTGCACTTTTCCTAAGCAAGTTAGGAATATGTTTCTCACCTGCCTTAGGTGCTGTTTTCTCCAGGAAACTGATTTAGGTACTGAGTAGATGCGACAGAAACAGACTTTTTTTTGTTCTACAATTTTTTTAAATATGTGTGTAGTTGTGTCAGTTAATATCATGGTATGGGTTCGGTAGAAGAAAGGAAGCTATGCTAAAGCCACAGTTCTCGTGACAGCAGATGTACTCCATTGACTTCCCCCCCCCCGCCACAATTTAGGCCTGTTGTGTTTGTTGGCACTCCCAGTTAGCATTTTGGTTACTTACCATGCATTTTGGCTAAAATCAAATAAATGGTGATACACAGGAATAATTTAATCACTATAGTATGTTGCAAAAATTCTGGTTCTCTGTTATCACTTTGTCTTCAATTAGTATGTGCAATAAAATGACAGTCCCTTTAATGAAGGACTTGCATTATAAAGATTAAAAAATACAAAGGCTACACATATAATCTCAGTCTCCATCAGGAACACTAGAAAATGGAGGTGTAATGAATCTGTACAACTTGTATGGGAAATGGAGTAAGCAGACATATAATATTGATGTATACAGAAATGTAATTTTCTGAACGAAATTTGTTTTGCTTTCCCCTGAAGGCAGGATCCAGCCTAGAATTTCCTTCTGGGTTAGGCCCAGAAGATGTTGACCTGGAAGAAGGTACAGGTTCCTATCCCTCGGAACCCATGCTGTGCAGTGAAGCTGCTGATGGTGAAATACCCCATTCCTTAGAGATGCTCTACCTTTCTGCTGAGTGTACCAGTGCCACGGATGCCTTGATTGTTCTAGTTCATCTAATCATGATGGAGACAGGCTATGTACCTCAGGTAGGTAGGTGCACAACCAAACAGAAGTCTCTTGGTCAGTAGGAGAAAGCTGTGGAATATCATGGGAATGTATAAAACAAGATCTGTCTGAGGATCTGCTTCTGCCTTGTATATGTCAGTTGGAAGCAGGGGCTGCTGAAGTATCAACTGCTCTGATTTCCCTGACCAATAAGTTTTCAGGCTGAAGACTAGAGTAGCTTTTAGATGCAAGAGAAGAGGACTGTCCCTGTGTTTCTTTCAGTCTTCAGTCTCACTGGGACCCAGCTGATAACCTCCTGTTTCTGCTTCATGCTGTTGAGCAGGTGTAGATGTGGTTAAATTGTAGCACTTCTTCAGAGTACTGCCTTAAGTGTCAGTATTGTCTCAGTGGTAGCACACTCAAGTGGTGCTTAACAAGGCCTAGGTCTGCCAAAATATTGTTTCCAATTCCATATAAACTTCAACTAAGTGTTAAGTTAGGCTTTGGTTCTGTTAGTCTACAACGGTATTGTACCTGGGCACCAACAGCAGTACCTTTGTAAAGTGTATGAATTCACTTTTTTCCTTTATATTTGCATTTTATGTTTGCTAATAAGTTTGGCTGAACATCCAGAAAAAGACTTGGTCTCAGGGAAGGTTTTTAAATTCTCATCTTTTTTTTTTTTTCCTTGCAGTGGGGCTTATTAAGCACATGTGGGTGCTTAATGAACAATACCAATTTAATAAAGCTGCTAAGTTCATTACATCCCCATAACTTGAAGTACTACCTGAAGAATGCATATGGCACTGGGAAGAAAGCTTGTTTGTGGCAGTGAGCAGGCTTGGAAATAGGGAAGATGATTTCTGTGCAGATCTTAGGGGAAGGAATCTACCTGTACTTGTGATGATGTTGTATCCCCCTCTGGGATTCCATCTGAGCCTTTTTGTACTTAAACTGAAAGAAAAACTCTTAGTTGACTCAGGTTTTCTAATTAACTTCAAACTATGATTCTTAAAACCTTGTCAGATACTGTAAGTTCACAGAAAAGGTGCAATAAAATGTTTTTTTGTGTAGCAAATTAATTACATGCAGGAGTTGTCAAAATGCTGGAATGGATGACAGAATGAAGTGTGTGTCTCAAAGAAATAGGTGTGTGTGAACACTGGAGAACCTTCCCTGTCAGATCAAAACCTTAGATTTGCTCTTAGTTTTGGAGAAAACAGAGTATAGTCACACATCCATAATCACTGAGCCGTAGTGTGTGTTAGGACTCAACCAAGAGTTGAATTGCAAGCATAATTCTGCTGTTTCCTAATTTTTAATTCTTTTCCTTTAATCCTTCTCCTAATTTTTAATCCCTTAGCATTGGTACACTCCTGAAGTATGAGAGTGTGTTATCTCTTCGCATTTTTAGGGGACAGAAGCCAAGGCAGTCTCTATGCCAGAGAAATGGAGAGGGAATGGTGTTTATAAGCTGCAGTACACACATCCCCTTTGCGGAGAGGGTTCTGCTGGTTTGACTTGTGTACCTCTGGGAGATCTTGTTGCTATTAATGGTAAGTCAGTCAAGTCTTTATCCTGGATACATTTTGCTAAGTGTCACCCTTGTTCAGCAAGAGAAAACTTCCACATGCTTTTGGGATCTCTGTTTTAAACTGCACCTTTATTACTTGAGTTACTGAAGTGCAAGAGATGCCGCTTCCTGGTGCTGAATACTCTTGGCTTTTGTGATCTCTGTGTTAACTGTTTCTCTCCTAATTAGAACAGATCAGTCTTTAGGAGATTCATTTGGCCTTTTCACTGCAGTGTTGTAGAAATCTGTTTTCTTGTCTCATTTTGTAGGAACTTTGGTGTACATTGCCAGACACAAAAAGAAGTAGAGCTGCTCCAGCCAGAGTATTTTGTCTTATGTTTTTTGCAAGACTTAAAACTTTCAGACTATGTACTCTTTAGCTCTAATGTATAATCTTTTGTGCAGTACATTAACTGTGATCTCAGAAATTATATTTAGTTTAAGCCATTCAGTCAAAAAAATTTAGAGAAGTCTAATTTTTTGAAGCAACTTTCATATCACTTGGTGTTTTTTTGGAAATTTTGTCTTTTTTTTTTTTTCTTTCTATTCCATATATTATTTAGCATTTGAGTAATTCCCCATTTTTGTAGAAACAGTATTAAATTGGGACTTGATGCTGATTTCAAGTTATCTTTGATTAAGTTTTTTATGTTCCTCTGCAAAACTTGTAACTGATTTTGCCAATTTAGGCACATATGTTTCCTCAGAACTTGTAAATATTCTGATCAGATATTTTAGGTTAGATTTAGGACTGTGTTAAAACTTCTGTGTATAGAGTGTTCCTAAAGTAAACTTCTTGTCTTTCTCTAATTAGTATTTCTTTAATGATTTGGTTATAATAATGGCTCTATGTGTACAGTTTGTAGCTGTTTTTCATCCCTTTTCATGTGATAGAATTGTTGAAGGCAATATTGGTTGCTGCTCTATTTTAAGGGCCTTTTACATTTTTTTTTTAAGTTTTTATTTGTCTACCTGCTTGCTGTAGTTGGGTATTTTCCTTGTTGCATCTGATAAGGGAATAAAATAAACATCTCCAACACGTAAGGCAGTAATGAAGTGGTCTTTGTCATCTCTGTGTGTTTTAAATTTTTGAAATGTCTTTTTTTCTTATATTTGCAGCAACATTAAAAATCAACGAAGAGATTAAAAGCGTTAAGAGAATCCAGCTATTGCCAGCATCTTTTGTTTGCTTTCAGGACCCAGGTATGATTAAGTTCAGATACTCCTAGAAGGAGTAGGAATTCAGAGTGTAGCCATTTACTCATATTTTTACTCATATTTTTACTCATACTCATATTGTTATTAAAACAAATTTGTTTCTTGGGTTAACAATGTAAGGAAAGAACCTTGCAAAGTCCAGTTTGTCCTTTGACCCTTATGCCTGTTTTTTGTGAGGTTCTAAGCATATGTGTGAATCTCTGGGATAGCAATGCTGGATTGTACCACCCTCCTGCCTGGCAGCTCACGACTTCTGAGGCTGATGGTACTGACAGTCTTGTTGTGGCACTGTAATTGTTAAATTCTTTTTGTCAGAGAACATGTGCTGACTGCATAGGTTTCTCCAGAATGCCAACATTAGAGGGAAAACTAAGGCAACGGAGTAGAGAAGGGCAGATCGATGTGGATCCTTGCAAGTACAGACCTGACAAGCTTTTTGTTCTCTGAAGTACATGAGCTGCTTTATTGGCAGCAGAGGCTGACTCAGTGTCCTACACTGTGTTCTGGGTAATCCCAGTCACTGAAGTGCAAGTTGAAAAGCTTTAGAAGAACTGGTTGCTAAAACATGTCTGATATAACAGCAGAGTCTTCTGACTCCTTTTTCTTCAGAGAGCAGAATGGAAAAACACTTCTGTCAGGAAAATGGATATTGCAGACGTTTAGAACATAGATGTATGTTACACATGAGCTTTGAAATCTGACAAAGGAACCCCTGACAGCTCTGAAGAACTGAAGTCTTTCCCTAATTGTGCTTTTTAAGGCCAAAGGAAAAGCTTAGCCACTCCATGGAACTGGTCTGTTTCAGGATAGTTACAGTCTTGCTGCAGAGCTGCTTGCATCAAGATTACAAGCTGATTAGAGTTTTCCTTATGAGAAAACTGTAATTCTTGTATAATTTTTGCATTATAAGCTTTTGAAGTTAAGCTTTTTACCTCTCTTCTTTTATAGACAAGGCTGCAGGTGTTTACAAAGACCTTCAGAAATTGTCCCGTCTCTTTAAAGACCAGCTGGTTTACTCTCTCCTGGCTGCTGCTCGACAAGGTGAGAGAAAATACTGGCAGTTAGAGATGTACTTAATTTTTGAGGATAGAAGGAAGGGAATCTATCTAAAGCCTTGAAGGAAAACTGTTAGAAACAGCTGTTCAGCAATGGGTGTATAAAGAATAAGCATAAAGTAATCTATATGTATTCTGAAGAAATTATATTAATCTTTGTAACTGAGAAAATATAATTCTGGTTTTAACTTTTGATTGCTCTAGTCTTGCTTCAGAGGCTGAAATGGAGTGGCTGTTTTCCACAGTTAATGATGAGAAAATCATACCACAATAATTTTGTAGTTTTGATCTATTTCTTTGTCAAAACAGAAAAATTTATATAGCTTCACATTTGGAAGTCTAACCTCAGTAATGATCTTGTCAGTGGCTGGTCGTTGAGGGCTTGGAGAGGATGGCAGGAATTAACCCAAGCTGATATTTGTGAAGCAGTAGGAAGCCAGGGTTTCTCTGCATAGTTACTACCATAAAAGGTCTTAGCTTTGTATTCTGAACACTATTGAATGGAATTACTTCTAGACTTCAGTGCAGGACAGGAAAGTTTTTGTGAAGTACATGTTCTGTATTTAATGTATTTTTTGCAGACTCATGAAATTGGGCAGGTCTTTTATGCTTTACCTGCTCTCTTGTTCTATAGCCTATAAACATAGTTATGTGTGTGGAATGTTGCTTAGGTGGAGTGATCAGTCATCTGCTCTGTTTTGTGCACTCCATAAGTCTACTTAGAGTTGCAAGAGATCTTTCACAAGAAGTCGCATTATGGTAGTTGCTGAGAAAAGTGATGTAACTCAGGCATCAAAGGGAGAGGATTTCAGGAAGAGATCATAATGTTCTTCCTTTTAAGGTCTTTACAGATAGGTAACATGCCTGTTTTCTTCACTTTGTAGCTCTGAACTTGCCAGATGTGTTTGGGTTAGTGGTTCTTCCTCTTGAGCTCAAGCTTCGGATTTTCAGACTCCTGGATGTCCGTTCGCTCCTCTCTCTCTCTGCTGTTTGCCGTGATCTCTACACAGCTTCGAACGACCAGCTTCTGTGGAGGTTTATGTACCTGCGGGATTTCCGAGGTAGTATTGAGGCAACTTTTCCTAATTACTTCTCATGTTAACAACAGGATTAGGTCTGACAGGTTTTGGAAGAGGCTCCTTGGGCAATTGCTAATGATATTTAAACACTGTGAGTAAGTGCAGTACATTTGGTCAGGTGTCATTCAGGTGGATGCACAGTTTTAAGCCACAAAAATAGCTGACAATCTTCTAAGCCATTACCGGTGAATCACATGGTTCTTCCCATAACTTGGTGCAGGCTTTACTTGGTGTACTGCTATTGTAAATATTAGGAAGTGGAGGGAGGATATATTCCTGCTACAATTTCTCACAAGAGATTGAAGAAATAAAGGTAATCAAGGGATGTGCTGTCAGAAGGCAAAGGTGGGGATAGTGTTTCTGGGATTTCTCTACTTAGTAATGTTTGGAGACGATGCTTTATATAGAATGGGTGTGCAAGTAGATTACCTATTGAATGGTCCTGGAGTTTTTTTAAAGATGCATTATCCTTATGAAAAGATGTATTAGCCAAAAAGGTTTGGGTTTTTTTTTTTAGTATCTTGATTATTCTGTGAGTTCTGACAAACTGTGGACACCTGAGCATGAGTGCTACTTGCTTTTCTTAATTTTTTGCTTGTCTTTGTAGATCCTATTGCAAGACCTCGTGATACAGACTGGAAAGAAGTAGGTGCCTTTTTATGTAATCTCTCTGAGATCAGTCTAATTTGAGAATTAAATATACTTTGGGAGGCAGTAATTTTGAGTTAAATTTTAATTTGAAAGGGTGGTGTTCTGTGTATGCATGGTAGTCACAGTAGAAGAAAGCATCTTCAGCAAGTTACATGGTGCATGCCCCAATCATGAGTTAATGATCTTCCAAAGATGCTGTGTGTGGTCTTTGGCAGGCAGGGAAGTTGCTGTGCTGGGCTTTCAAACTGGTGAGGAGCACTTTTTTGACAAGAGCTGTAACAGTGAATGAAGTTGCTGAAGCTGGAACACTTACAGAACTATAAAATGGCTTTTTTTTTTTTTTTCCATCTCTCCTGTCTGCAGCTGTACAAGAAAAAGTTGAAACAGAAGAAGGAGGCCCTGAGATGGAGGCATATGATGTTTCTGCCCCCTATACCTCATCCAATCCCCTTTCATCCCAACCCATTCTATCCTAATCCCTTTCCTCCCAACCCATTCCCGTCAAACCCGATCTACCCCCCAGCAATCATTGGTGGAGAATATGATGAGAGACCAACACTTCCATATGTTGGAGATCCAATTAATTCACTCATTCCTGGTCCTGGAGAAGCACCAGGTCAGTTTCCTCCGTTCAGACCACATTTTGACCCAATTGGTTCCTTGCCTGGAGCAAACCCTACGCTTCCAGGACGAGCTGGCCCCAATGACAGGTTTTCACCTAGACCCAGCCGGGGCCGCCCCATGGACATTCGCCGTGCATTCATTTGATGGCTGCTTTTTCCTGCAGGGAGTTTTCTAGTCGCTGAGCTTGCTTTGTAACTGCAGGAGATTGCAAATCCTAGGCACTAACATCTGCCTTCTTTTCAGATTGTGTCAAGGTAATTGACAAGAAACAAGATTGTGTGCATGGTAATGTGCCAGCCACAAAGGCTGGGTTTGCTTTGTGCTCTGGTAGTGCTGTACCACCTGGCACTAAGGTCTGTTTCACAAAGAGCTACAACTTAGAGCAGTTTGTTCTGCTTCCCCTCCTTACCCTTAACTGTCTGTGAAGTGCTACTTAGAGACCAGAAGGATACCGCCAAATACTTGCTGCATCAGATAAAGAGCACTTTAAATACAAACCCTATACTTGTCTGTCTTATTTGAAGAGTTTTACTAAACTGCCAGGAGAAATGATGTTGATTAAAATCTACCAGGCTAATTAATAATCTTTATTAACCAAAAAAGTTACTATGTACTACATAGAACAGGATACTACTACTGTCATGGTAGATGTGTGTTCATGGAAATTTTTGAAGATGTTATTTCCTTTTTCCTTTAATGTTTTATTAGGTAAAAGGCATTTTTGTGTTGTTACTTAATGCACAAAGAACACAGGGAAGGAATTTTCTTTACAGTGGAAATATTAGAACACAAATAATTTTACAGACAATTGAGTAAAGTCATGCTGCAGTGCAACTCGGAAGTCTAAACAGAAGCAGAGCAACTTTACAAAGAATCAGCAGCAAAACTTTTGTGTTTCTCCTTAACTTTACAAATAAGGATCTGTAGTACATGGCTTCATTTACTGTGTGTGAACTAAAAGTGGTACAAAAATGCATCTTTTCTCCTTATCTGACTGACTTAAAGAATTAAATAGGCTGACCTGGTTGCAGTGGAAATGGGATCACAACAATGTGAGATGCAGAATAAATTCTCACTTTAATTCCATTTAATTCCATTACTTATCAGATTGTATCTTGTTAAGGAAATGTGTTGTAGCATGTTATGAGCACCTTTCAAATGTTGTCTTATTAACTAATGAGCAACTAACAAGACCACTGTTAAAGTCTCCTGATAAGATGTGCTGATCCAGGCTGATGCTGGAGCTCAATTAAAGGAAGACTGGAATGACTAAACTTTGTTAAACTTTTAATTTCTTACATATTTTTTAAGATGATTGAGCTCAGTGTTTCTATAAATGTGAATGGTACTGATGACTGTTGTGACAGCTGATAGTATTTTCTGAAACCTTTTTGAAATTCCAGCGGTGGAAATGGAATGACATTTCCTGTTAAATACAAGCTATTTAATCAGTGATACTTATGTGGTTTTTCAGGTGATATTTCAGTGATTCCTTATGTTTTGTATAAAATCAGATGACTTCAGTAAGGTCGGGAAGTTTTGCCATTAACTCCAGTGGAAGTAAAATACAATACTTTATTTTGCTGTCAAAAGTTGTATTGCTTCTTTCTTCCCTTTTCTACTTCATAGCAATGGTTTCCCTTCAAGATTATCCCTAACTTTCAACATTCACCTGCGGTGGTTAAATTGCCTTATTCCAAAAGAATTTTCACAAGTCACTTGTGTAGTCAGACCTCTTAGGGCTTACAGTGATTCTTTATATTCCACTGGTTATAACAAGGAAAAGGGAAACCTACACTGCATTGGTCTTGCACCATTTTGTCCTTGTAATAAGTGCTTCAGCAATGAATACATAATATTCAGATGAGGTTATACAGCTTTAACTGATAAAATAATTTGTAACTTAGGTTTATCTTTTTTTTTTTTTCCCCCAAGCTTTTTCTGGTATGATCTTCATGCATGTGAGATAATTTAATTTCGTAGTGCCAGTGGTGCTCATGTTGCCAGTGCCTTGATGACAGTAGTGTGGCTGACCCTGCTGGCATGCCCTGTGCTGCTCAGAAATTGGGCTGTCTCTGCCATGAAGACAATCATGAAGTCACACTTCTGCCAGGTTGATGCCCGAGGTTCAGTTTATCCTGGATTTTGTCATTTGAATGTTTGTTTTTGAAGAAATGAACTCATTCTTTTTATACATACACCATTAAGGAACCTGAAGATATTCCTACCCTTTTTTTGTTGTCCTTCACATTGTAGTAAAGGTATTGTGAGCTGAAGAGAAAGGAACCTGACTTACCCGGAACTGTCAAGTTCCTTAAAGAGGAGTTCCTGTTATTCATAAAACAGGATATGAAATACAAAGTAAATATCTCGGGACCAACAGTACAAAATTACAAGACAAAACAGAGGAAATACTTGAAAACTAGCTGCTTGCTCTGTTTATTTGCCAGCTCCTAAGCCAAGTATGTTTGTCATTTCTGTTGCAAACTTTTATAGAAGAGAAATGACTAAAGATGAAATGCCTGAAGATGGGCATTTTTTACCTGTACTGTTACCCCTATCCAGCACTGTTAAGGTTGCTATTAACAGTCACTTGGAAATAAGGAACTGTTATCCTTGGATTTTCTATTTATTGTTTTATCTTATTCATGAAACTTTAAACCAACCAGATAAAGCAGCTGAGCCATACACAGGGTGTAAGGTCTTAAGTACCTGCTTTTGGTTAGTGGAAGACTAAAATACCACTGCATTTACAAGTAGGACTGATGTTCTTCTGGGCCTTAGCTTGGCTGGGAAGGTAAATGACATGTCTCTTGACATACCACACCTAGCTATGTCAAGAAAGTCTGGATGTTTCTCAGTTTGTATCTAAACTGCAAAATATAAACTAATTTTTCAGGTGGTAGACATGGGTGGGTATCATAGCTGTGTCCTGGCTCCTTCTTGGGTTGGATCCAAACACACAAACCTCCTCATGTTTCCTAGCTTCCAAGTGAAGAAAAAGCATGCGAGACAAAAAGAAGCTCTGACCAGGTACTCAGTTTTCACAGCTGTGTGAGAAAGATCCCAAGGTGTGCTGTGGGGCTTGTCTGCCCTGTGATTTAAATATTATTTCTATTTACCAGTTTTTCTGTTGCAGCCTTACTGCCCGTAACTCCAGCTGTTATATTTTGGTACCTAAATACCTCTTGGGTATTCTTTAGTTTTCTGTTCATATAAATGGAGAATCTACCTCTTCTATTCCCTCTGTCTCTTTTGTTAAGAGTGTAGGGATTTTGGACTAGAAACCTGGAATCAAAGGTGACAACCTGAATGATGCATATGTGAATTTCCTGCTAGCCACAACATTACATGAGCATCATAGTTGTAGACTTGAGGTGTACTGTTGGGACATTTATAGGACGCAACATAGATTTTCATGTTTTTAACTTAGAAAATCGACTCTGTTTTCATTAAAGCACCTCTGTGAATAGAAGTGAAGATGCTTTTCAGGAACTATGGGAGTAACTAAGTTAAGCTGAGAATGCCTGTTGCTTGTACTTGTTGCAACTTGAAGCTAGAAGAAGGGGAGATGCAATTCTGTTTACTTGTCCCTTGAAAGGTGACAGCTGTGAGCTGTAGGCAAATCAGGAGATTTGAGTCACTGCTGGTTATCAAGTCACCAGTGCTATCCTGTTACTGTGGTCCATCAGAGGACAGCCTTGCTGTGTTCAAATGCAGCATCAGCAAATGATCCAGCTGTTGTGGTTTCAGTGATGAACTGTAGTTGATTTATGGGGCCATGTCATACTAGTCACCAGTTACTACTTTTGTATATGTTGTGTTGGTGAGAGAGATGAAAAGAGTTTCAGGGGATAGAGCAGTTGAGGATTCTGGCAGTAAACTTATTTCTGTCTCTGCATCTCTGGTGACCATTTAGGTCATGAACCATGTTGAGAGAAGTGTTACAGAAAGAAATCCTCTCCCACCAGGGTTGTATTACTTCTTTTCCATATAGTGGACCCTGTTAATCTGCTATTCTTGCCAGTGGGACCATGCTTGCTCAAGGCCATTTGTCATTCTTTTATTGCTCCTAGAGACTGCAAACCAGAAGGGACTGGCTTTTTTTTTTCCTCAGACAGTGGCATGTATTTATGATACTACATTGTAAACTGCTTAACAGACCTTGAAGGACAACACAGAACTGGGGGGAAAAAACCACAGAAGACAAATCGTTANCTTGCTCAAGGCCATTTGTCATTCTTTTATTGCTCCTAGAGACTGCAAACCAGAAGGGACTGGCTTTTTTTTTTTTTCCTCAGACAGTGGCATGTATTTATGATACTACATTGTAAACTGCTTAACAGACCTTGAAGGACAACACAGAACTGGGAGAAAAAAAACCCAGAAGACAAATCATTAGAGAGTAAGGTGGTTCTGTAATGCTGGCCTTGAGGTATAAATCATTGATCAAGATGAGTCTCTTGAGAGACTTCCAACCTGGAAAAGCGATGCTGTTACTTGCCATTATATGTGCAAAGGCCTGCTCAGGGGTAGGTCATACAAGGTCCAGATGACTGCATTGAATTTAGATGTTCATTACAGGTGCTATGCAGGAAGGATTTCCTTGTTTGGCTTTATTCCCACCAGTGAATCATAAGATCCGAGATGGCAAATGCAGCTGTTGCTTTTGCTGCTTTGGGAATCTCCTGGTTTAAGTGACAGCAAAGATCTGTGCTGCTGGCTCAAATATTTTTTTAGGTTACAACCTACTGACCTCCCTGGGCATTTCTAAGTATCATCATGATGAAGTTGCTAAGGGAAGCACAAAGTCAAGTCTGGTCTTGAAGCTGTCTTTTGAGGAGGTGGGATGAAAACTGGCACCTGCATTAGGTATGTTACAGGCAGAGCTCTCGGGGTGCAAGGCGGAAGTTGTCAGCTGGTAGAAATAGCTGGAAATACATGGATTTACCCAGGGTGGTTTTTTTCAATCATAAACAGAGCTTGTGTCGTTCCTGGGTTTTGTGATGTCCCAGTTCTAGTATATGTTCATATACACACCTTTATTAAGTCTTGCAGATTTAGAGGAAAAGCACACTGACAAAGATCCATCTCTGTCTTCTCTGGAGGAATAATTCTTGGGGCGATCAGGGAGGAGTAGTACTGATTGTTACCTACTTGGGGCAATCCCATACATGCTCTCCCATGGCTTGGTGTCTCTGGATGGACCCATATTTGTGAAGTATAATTTTCTTGTTCCATTGCATGTTTGTCACCTTGCATTCATTTTGCATTTACCCTAGCAAAGTCAGTGAGAGTTCAAGGAGAGAGACAGGATTTCACTCCATATCGCTGTCCATTCAGTATTATGGAACACTCAGCACAAAAGTATGTGCACTTCATCAGCTCTGCTATTAATTAAGCATGTTCCTGAGGGACATATTTAGCCAGATGTGACCAAGTCACCAAAGTGCTGGGTTTGTCTGGAATTTGTGTGAACTGTGAATGTGAACTCTGGTGTTTTCAGGGGCAGGGGAAGAAGGGTTTTTTTTGTGTGTGGAAGACCCATTTCTCATATTATTTTTGAGCTAAGGCTACAGGGTTAGAACATGACATTTTTCTGTCAGAACTTGGGAATTATGGCAGGGGATATAAATGCAAGGCATGAAACAGACATTTTATCTGCTATAAGCAGAGAGATCTGGAACATCCAGCAGTCCATTTGGATGATCTGCTTATGGGATCGTTGATGCTTACTGATTGCTGGTACCGTGTTTAAGTTGAATGTAGTTTTGCTCTGATAAGTGACTTTTTATGAAGTTGGTATCATGAAGTTCCACAGTTTACTGTATTTCCATGCTCAAGCATGCTCACATTATCAGTCAGTGGATACTTATTCTTTACCTTTGCATACAGATTTCTGAAAGAAGCCTATTCTTTTTTCAGTGTGAATTTAACAAGAATTCAGTAATTGGAAGTTAGCAATTGTATTAACTATATACAAATCAAACCAAAACCCAGTTTGCACTGTCATAACTGTTGACTACACAGGGGTTATAGCAGTAGTAAAATTTGCTTTACAACTCAGTCATTTGAACAGATGTGATTCGGATTATGCACAAAAATCAATGAAATAGTGACACTTTTATACAGTCACTTTTCAGACTGTTATTAGAATATTTTCTTTGTAGTAAAACAATATAGTTCTCTAAATTCCCTTTACCCAGGTGATGGTTGTAAGTTGCTGGGTTCCATTGAGTGTATTCCTGGATGACATCAGGTATGCTATTATGTAGATCAAGGGCTGACAAAAGCACAGATCCAGCTTCAGGACTGTTAATCAGAAAACAGGCTAGCAAATGATTTCCTCAGGTTGCGGATGGTCTCAGCTTTTGCTTCATCTTCATTGGCATTTCCTCGCTGAGATGACTCTGATACGCTGAAGGTGTTTGTCAGGGACTGCGATTTGCTGAAATGGAAAACAGAGTTCAGACTCAGCAGGAGAAGGTAATTCAAAGCTGTTGACTTATGCTTTATGTTCCATCACACAGATAAATTTAAGGATAAAAGGAGAGGTTAGCAAGGACAATCTCCATGTGCTAAGACACCCAGGAATGATGGAGTTGAGAGAGGATGTGACATGGGCAAGTGGCTCAATCCAAACCGGTAAGAATTGATAAAAACATCTGACTAAAAGTATGAAATTGCCATTTGGTGCAGCTGTTGTGAGGACCCTTTAAGTAATTTCACTACTAATAGGGAAGAATGAATTCATACTGACAGTCACCTGTCTCATCAGTGGTACCATGAATGATGGTCCTGTCCTTTCAGCCATGAGAGCACAAGAGGTTTGACAAGTTGATAGCCATATCTTCTGTAATGTGTGCCTGCCCTACCTGGCCTGTCTGCTTGACTGTCAGATCTGTAATGCAGGTGTTTTGGCTGGCCACACTGCTCCTGCTGGCTGTGTATCTGCTAGGGTTTAAATTCAGATCAGGACTGTGCTTGTAAAGTAAATCTCCCAACTTTCCCTGCTACTGTGTATAGTCACTGAGTGGTTTCTTCTGCTTAGTAATAGGTATTCAGCACAAGATCAGTCTCTGAAAGCAAAGTACTTGAAATATGCATAGTGTGATGACTGAGCCCTTAGCACCAACATTTTGATCCTTAAGTACACCTCTTTTGGTTTGCCTTGCTAATGTAAACATCATCACTGAAAGCCTGTTTCAGAATATCACTCGTCTGCTTCCTAGAAATTGTCTTCTCATTCCTAGCCTATATTTTGTTCTGGCCTATTCAATTTGCTCTTGTAGTAGGTTTTTTCAGCATCAGACATTTTTGCCAATCTTTCCTGCCACGGTGCCAGCCAGATACGCTCCATGAAGGGTGACAGCAAAGGATGCTACAATAGATCCACAATAATTGCTCCAGAAGAGCACTTCAACATACAGTCATCATCTGGAATTTTATATGTATGAGTAGGGCCACTTCCACTTCCCCCTGCCCCTTGCTGTTTTTTTGCTACCAGTTGCAAAAAATTGTCCGGTAAAGAACCAATGGGACTCCTTCATTCAGGGAAGAGTGAAGGAGTGACTCCTGTTTTGAACTTTCTGGCTAATATTGTGCTGTTTACAGCCAATAAGGAGAGTACACCCTGCTGGGAAGGCAGTGTCTGTGTTGATATGACCAGGATAGAACACATGATTAAGAATGAGCACAGGAAAAAGAGGAAAGAATGTGAAAACTCAGCAATGTCAAATACAACTTGTTCTTCCTGACAACAGGTCAATGGTGGCCTGTTACGTCCAGGGATATATATGCTTTTGAAGTTGCAGTTGTGCAGGCCTTTGTCCCTGAGGACTACTGCTTGACAACAGGTGATACATTCTTCATGTCAGCTCAGGGTATCTACAGATTATCAGAGCACTTACTTCAGATGTGGATGTGGGGTGGCTTGCTGTTTGGATGTTTCTGTGGGGCTTGGCTGGCTTGGAGCCCGGCCTTGGGCAGGAGGTCTAGCCTGCTGTGGAGGGAATGCGCCTGCCTTGGGAGCTTGGACTGGAGAGGACCCAGTCGCTGATCGGACTTGCTGTGGAGATCCAGGTGACCTTTGCTGCTGAGGAGAAGTGGACTGGGGACTCTGGGGCTGTTGTCCTTGAGGAGAGAGTCGCTGCTGTGGAGGTGCATTTGTTCGGGGAGGCTGAGATCCTTGTGGCTGGCGTGGTCCACCTGGAAGGGACATGTAGGCATAAACATGAGGATGTGCATATGATGGACAAGAAACATGGAACATCTACACAGAAGAGGGTTTGTTAAGGGGAGGGACTCTTCAGTTTATCTTCATGGAGAAGAATAAGGAAAAACCTCTCTTAAAGGCCTAAAATTGATATCATACCCTCTTCTCTAGAGTTGTCCGTTTTTCTACTTCCTTCAGACTAAAGAAGCCCCTCCACTCTCCCTGAAGGGAGTGATTTCAACCTGTTTTACCCTGACATGTATCTGGTATTTCTTATTGTGCTGGTTTAAGAGACATTACAAGTCAGAGTTACAATTTGCTAAAAAGAGTACAATACATACAACGATACAAAGAAAAACTGGTTTTGACCCACAATAACAGAATATAACCCGTCACCCTGGGACAAGAACAGCACGGTGTTTGTTCTCTCCTGTGCTGAGCACCATGTGGTCCCTTTGGGTGCAAAGCAGAAGGGAAGGAAACCTGTTGGTCCAGATGATGGTTGCAGTCTCAAGTGGAAGTCACGGTCCTTTTGAAGTTCTGTTCTTCCTCTGGATCTGAAGAGTGGTACCAGAAGTCCCAAAACACAAAGATTTTATGTGCTCACCTTCAAGTAGGAATGCCCAGTAGTTTCTCCAGGGCAGGGAGTTTTGCAATGGGTGGTGTAACTCTGTGAGTCAAGGGATATTTCTGGAACCTTTGGTGATCTAGGTTATTGCAACTGCTTATTCTGCCAGCGCTGCTGCGTCCATTATTAGCAGAAATGACCCCTGCAGCTGGGTGTGAAGGTGTTAATGTCTCTGGAGGGGAGTTATCACAGCTGAGTCATTGGTGTGAAAAGAGGCACTCCCCTGCCTCTCAGGATTTGTCTCTTTGCTTATCTGTTATGGTCTGAGGTATCAGGGGTGTCCTGGGCAGCTGCTACAAATGATTCATTATTAACAGTCCATCAGAAATTACATAGAGTGTATAGAATATACAGTTTTGGTTATACACACATAATGATAAACTGATCCTGGCCTCTGTAACTATGACACTTATCCTTGATAAGCACTTCCTGCTTGGGAAGTGAAAGCTGACACTGCTGGTGTGGGTCAGTGGTCCCTTCATGAGCCCAGCAGTTTGATGTGAGACACTCCATCCTACCTCTATCCAGGCTGGAACTATATATTCCAGCATCATCAGTGAGTGGCTTCAGCTGCATTGGTAGCAGACTCTCTGAAGAGGGAGTGGAAGACAATTGGATGTGACATGAAAAATTGCTGGACATGTTATCTAACACTGTGAGAACCTGATAAAAGTCACAGTAGCATTATGAGGGCTGGTTGGATTTCACAGGTGGTCAGGGGGATTATGTGAGAAAAACTTTACAGAGAATTGAAGGGAAGTACTGGAGACAGGTGGGGAGTAGTACCCTGAAAGGCCAAGAGCTCATATCAGTAATGGTATGTAATGCTAGGGTTACACAGATGCATTTTGTACCAGAAATACTAAATGCAGGAAAATGGTAACCAATGAGGAAAAGATAATTAGAGGTGGGTGTTAATTTGGTAGGAAGTTGGAGAGGATAAAGGAAGGGACAAAGGTGGCAAAAATGAGACTTATCAGTTATGTAAACTGAGTGATTGGTGTCGTTTGGGTATCCAAGGAGCAGCCATGTAATTTATCACCTCAGTGTAAATCGAGACAATAAGCTAAACGTGTTGTTCTGACCAAGCCACAGAACTGCTTCTGCTGTCAGGAGGAGCTGGGGATGTGGTCTTCTTGGCATAGGAACACCTGGACAGATGGATCAAGGATCCTGACATCACCACATTGATGTCTGTTCCAGGCCTGACAGCACTAGCATTTTCCCGTCATTCCTTAACACTTACAGCCAGCTTGGTGCAAATGTAAATATACACCATGCCCAGAATCCTACTCCAGTGTCAGTTCAAGTGTCCTCATTTTGCTGAGCCAAGTCCTACCAGCGGTATCAACTGGATCTGTATCAATTTTTCATCCCACTTTCTGAGCTACCGTGGAATATGACAGTATGTGCTTTAACAGCGCACTGAATTTACTGCCTGCCTGTCAGTGAATCAGAAAATTAGTGAAATCTTTGTCCTGATAGCTTTTATTTAGAAGGAAAACTGTTAGGACTCACAGTCATTACTGTCATTAAAGAACTGTACCTTGGGGAGGAGGCCGTGGTTGTGACAGTTGTCCAAGCTGAGGTCCAGTCTGAGATTTCATTGACACAGGCTGAACTTGTGGAGGCTAGAGGAAAAAAAGCCATTCCAGTTAATACAGTCCCCAAAGAGAAGCCCTGAGGTAATACAGGAACTGTAGAGTCATGAGGTGTTCCTTAAATACACATATACACACATGCAGCATCTGGCTAGTGAAATCTCATGGGACTGAAATGGAGAGGTGAGTAATAAAGAGTCTAGAAGTTGTTTGCTCACAAGGGATAATAATGAAGTTACACTTTAGAATGTTTTTTAGGCAGTCAGGAATTACCAAATGTATCTGGCCTGAGGGGGTCTCTCAGTCCCATCTCCCATTTTGAACAGTTGCCAGCACCAGATGTTCCAAAGGAAGGTGGGATGAACCATGGAAATGTCTATGGAGTAATCATCTCTTTTACCCTAAGGGGTCTTCTCTTGTTTGCTAATAAGCAGGGCCAGCTTCAACCCTGAAACATGAAGCTTATTATCTGCTCCACAAAATCTTGCAACAGTTCCAGATATTTTGTTTTGATATTTACACCCAGACCCTTTGAGTCTTGTTCAGCTCTCAGCCTCACTGTCTTTCCCATTCCATTGCTTTGTGCTCAGTTTTGAGACCAGTTCTCACAACCTGCCCCTGCTAGGCCATTCATTATTTTGCAAATCTTCACTGCCCTCTTTCTCATTTATCTCCTTTCTAAAGCCAAGAGACCGAATCCCTTCCATCTCTTCATGGGAATGTTTCCAAGCCCCTAATTGTTTTCATCACCAGCTTCTTTTTCCCAGCTCTGTGATTCCTTCTGCAGATGACAGAGGTGGGTCTGCTTACATTTCTCCAGATGAAGCAATATCTGGGTTCTCTGCATACATTGCTTGTTCATTTCTCCTGCATCCTAATTTCCTGCTTTTCCCTTGTCAACACAACCATAGACCAAGCAATGGTTTTCATTAGCCTTTATGTGACAAAGTCTTTCTCAAGGGAATGGCTAGTGCCACTTGAAAGATATGCGGATTGTTTATGCTCTCCCTCTCTACCCCCAGCTTAGCTCTTAAGACTTCCATATGGAGTTTCATTTGCTGTTGTGGTGACTTAACATACATAGCTCTGTCAGATGTTCTTCACTGCCATCCCTGGTCCTGACTAATGCAAATAATTTGGTGCCATCTGCTCTTTCTTCTCGCTCACTGTTTAGTCTTTTTGACAGATATTTTAATAAACAGATTAAGCAACACAGAACTGCTGCACAAAGGGCCAGTCCAAAGTTAACAAAAGTCTGAGTAATCCTATTGCACAAAATTGTTTATGAAAGCAGGGGAAGCTGGAGACAGATAGGCTGGTACGTGCTGGATTATTTACACCGAGAACATAATGATAAAAGGGTCTTCAGGGCTCCTGGAAGGTCAGGAGAATGAGCTAAGTGATTCTGGAAATGGGAAGAAATATTTCAGAGCTGGAAACATTGAAATTAACTTCAACTGACTAACATAAATGTGATGAGTTTGCCAGCCCATCTTTTACACTATTTATCTGCGACTTGCAAATGGATGGGGGAAGAAAATCTGGGAGTTTTCCATTCATAGCTTCTAGTCCTACGTAGCTTGGGACACTAAACCTTGTCTTGGTGTTGGTGGAAATTTACTGTCCTAATGCTGTGAGACATCCTGATTAGACCGGATGAAGAAAAGGAATTAGATCTCATATTTACCTCTACAGCCTTTCCCTATGGCCAATCAAGACATCAAAGAGATGAAGGCAAAACAGGCCTGTGAGGCTCAGATGAAGGGGTGAGAGCCAACCCAAGATCTTCTGTCTTTGGAAGAGAAACCATGAGTGGAAAGGCTGGTGGTGGGTCAGAGAGGCAAGGGAAGAACCGTGGCTGTAACCATGTAAACAGATTTCATGTTGTAGGCATGAAAACAAATTTGTCATTAATATTTTACCCTCTCCTGAGCTCAACCAGCCCATTTATCAGCATGATCAGGCTTAGTATCTTTGGACCATCCCCTCTGCTAACTGTTTTCAAGAATTAAAGCTCTCATATCTGCATCTTCATCTGAGGTGAGCTTCTGCTCCACAATACAACTTTGCTTTTTAGCCCCTCTCTGCTTTCTTTGTTTAATAGCTCTTGTCTCTTCCCTTGCCTAAGGCTTTTTCTGAATAGTTACATTATTTTTACTGACTGACTGTTATCTACCACTTTATGAAAGAATTCTCAAAGAAATAAAAGGAAAAGAATTAGAAATAAATTAATGGGATTTTTTTATTAGCAAAAAATAACGTAGATGCTATTAACCGGTGGTTATGTTGGTTTATGAGTCTTCTATATCCTTCCTTAAATTATCATTTGAGATAATTCATGAGGTTTAAATTTTTTTTACTTGTCTAAATTTTTCTGCATTACTCTTACAACTTTTAAAATACATATTTTGTATTTGTTTTACACCAATCCTCTGGAGCAGTAACTGTTTCTAATGATATTGCACAGTTTTTTTTGGCAACTTAGTCACTTCCTATATTCAGTTCATTGGACATAGACATCTGGGGCTGGGGGATTAATAATTTTTAAGAATATTAGTCATCATTGAATTAATAACTACTATTAATAACTACAGAGTCACAACACTGTCCCTGTTGTCTTCCTTTTCTTCTTTGACTTTGGATGATCCATAGAGTCCACCAATTCTTTGGTAGGGTTCCATTTTCTGTTAAACTTGAAGAATTTGTTGAATTCTTCCCTCTATCAAAATCAATTTCTATCCTTTTTACATTTCCTTTTACTGCTTGCATGATGCTGCATAATGGTCTCCTTAAATGTCAGATTTCCAAGTTTGAAATATTTTTTCTTATGTTTGTCTTGAATGTCCCCTTTGTTGCTTATCTCTACAAGTTTATTTCTTACATTCTTGGTTCAGGATCAGATCAGAAATGTATATATGCATTCTGGGAAACAATGGTCTCTCAAATAGCATCTGTTTTATAACTGCTTGTGACATACCCTTACTTTTTGGTATTGCATCTGTCCCATGGACATTAAACCTAGTGGTACATGTTGACTTCCGGAATTTGTACCTGGGTGTTTCTTAAAGCAAAGTCAATGTGTTTTTTTTCTCCCTCTGAATTGCTGTCTCACTGTGCTATTTGACTTGCTTCTTGATACCTGTAGTCTCAAATTGTTGTGACTTGTTACTTCTTCCATCTCTGTCAAAGCTGTATGCTCAGTTTCAATAATTTCTCAGTTTTTCTCGATCTGGAGACCAGTATAGAGATGTCCTATAATATGTATAGATATTCTATCATACCCATAGGATGTCCAATGTTTCATATTTCTATGCATTCAGTACTGCTGTCCTTATATCCAGAATTGCTGCTGTTCTTCATTTTGTGGAATCTTCATCTGTAGCTCTAGTTCTACATCTCACCAGCCTCACATTTAATTATTTCTCTCTGCACTTTTCTAACTGTTATAACCTTACGTTAGTAACTGTAGTGTGTACAATTTCTGCAATGTTTGTGACACCAAGTTCTTTCTCTATAGCAAAACACTCTAGTTAATATGTTTGTGGGTTTGATTTTCTTGATTATATATACAGATATTTGTAGGTTGTATTCCTGATGAAGATGTTTTTCGTATTTGACTCTTCTATTTGACATCCTATCCCTTGAGGATGATTTGTTTTGTTCTTATTTTGGCCCTATTTTAGATCTGTTGTAATCCAATCCAATCCTATCCTGTACCAGCATATTAAGGACACAGAAAACAGATACATCTGTCCATGTTCTCAGTTTCTCTTGGCTTCCCCTTTGCTCTTAGTTCATACACTATATCTTGGCTGTTTCAGATGGCAGTTCTTGATTCCACTTTGGCCAGAGTAAATGCTTTCCCTTCTGTATCACTTTCCCTGCCTCAGAGCATTTTTAATGTCTATTAAATGTTTATTCCTTTGCTCTAGCTAAAACTTGGAGTTACCCTGAATACTGTTCATGCTGGAGAGCTGAGTTAGCAGGAGTGGACTGTCATCTGACAAAGACAGGGCACCATAAAGTGCTTTCTCCTATTTTTTTGTCTCAAGTAGAAATGAAAATTGTACCAATGTATCGCAGTCAGTTTTATGCCTCAACCTTTTCACTCTTTTCTCTTGTATTTTCTATTGTACCGATTTGTTGTCCCAAACCTTCATGCTTGGCTCTTCTCTGCTAGATGCTGGAAGAGGCATAGCACATATACCTGGATACACAGTTTATGTTCTGGTGTGTTTAATTTATATAGAACTGCCACTGGGAAATGTGACACTAAAATTAGATGCATTTGATACTCAAAATGAACGTACACAAGAGGCACTAAGGGGTCAATTTAAATGCAAAAGTGACAGAGTCTTACAAGAATTCAGCCTTAGTCAAGCCTCCTCCTGATGAAGGGGGCAAAGGGTATCACTGAAGAAGAAAGGCTGCAGTAAGTAATTGCATAAGTCTTGATGGAGATTCCCACTTTCTGTTCTTGAAAGCAAAACTTTTCATTAGGGATGCGAACACTAGATAAAACCTGTCCTGAAGAATAGATGGTTAGATGAAAATGGTTAGATGGAAATCATGATGGGCATTAGAAGAACCTCCAAACATGTCTGTCCTCAGTATGAATCCAAGAATTTAGCAGGTCAGAATGTCTAGATACATGTACATGGTACTGGTGTGATGTCACACTTATATGGTAGGAGAGCAAGGGAGAGAATTGTGTTCCTTAGGGGCACGCACTTCAAAGAGTCTATGAGAGACTTCTTTGGAAGAGCAGGAGTCAGTCTGTGCAATACACTCCCATATGAAACTGTTCAACTCTCTGAGATGTCTGACTGCCTGACACCCTCGGTGAGGAGAGAGAGAAAAAAAAGTTCAGGGAAATAACTTGGGCACAAGGTCTCTGTTCAGTCATACCCAAGGCCTCAGCGGTGATGGTGTAGATCCAGCAGTGACGACAAGCTGAGTCATTTTGGAAACAACCAGATCAGCTATAAGCTGTCTGTCCTCTTCTACATGCTCCCCAATCAGAGGCATTGAGCTGTCCATCACCTGCCACAGGAGGAAAAAAGAACAATTAGTAAGGGGGTTTCCTGCTGGCAGATGCCTATTTTAATTCACCTGTCACATTAACACATTTTGTGTCTCCACATCCTTGCCAACATCCATAGTTATCACTCTCCTCATGCTGAAACATACTTGACATGAGATTTCACTTAGGGTTTTTTGGAAATAGCTTGTACTTCCCCAAACTCTCCATCTTCCTTCTCTTCACAATTTGGAAGGAAAGCCAAGACTTCTGGTGGCTGGAGGCATTCTAAATCAACTAAAAACAAACTTTCTCCTTCACATGTCCTGAGGAGATGCTTTTGATGGATGAGGTCTCTTTGGTATTGTCCCACAGTATTTGGGGGTGACATTGCAGCTGAAAGGGTTACAGGAGAAAGGAACCAACATGTACCAAAGCCTGATGAGATGAGAGCAAAAGGGACTGAAGGAAATCAGGAAACATTTGGGAAACAAAGCACTACACCCTGAGAGGGCAAATAAACACATTACACATCAGATTTTAAATAAATAGGATGTCACCAAAACAGCACTCAGTGCAGGAAAGTAAACTTTTTCTCTGCTTGTTTTCTTGATATAACTGTAATACAACTGCTTCCTGAGCAAATTCTACAACTGTATTGAGGAAAGCTGGGAAGCAAGACTTAGGATGGGGGAAGGAAAACTGTCAAAGGGTCTTCGAGGTAAGAAATGGCCTGACAACAATAATAACGAAAGCACAGCAGACCCTCAGCTGTATAGCAGCCTTGTTCATAATTTTCAACAGCTCATCATAAATCAAGTGCTTTGCAAACATTAGCTAAATCCCACAGGAAGAACTGTACTATGATGACGTTAGGATTCAGCTGGAGTAAATATAATAGCACCAAAATATCAGAGTTGGAAGAGTTTATTTTATTTTTCTTTTATTTTTAAAGCAAACATTAGAACCCCTGGAAATGCAGAATAAAAGGTTGCATTGCTCAAAGGCACTGACACACTCAGATAACAATCGGAAGTGCACTCCACCCTGGCAAAGCTGCAAGAGTTCACTCTTGGAGGAAAATGGAAAGTTTTGCACCCTCTTTTTTTAGATTTAAAGTGAGATGAGTTCACTGAATGTGTATTCTGTTTTTTTCTTGCAGAACAGTTTTGATTAATTTCTATAGGTGTCTTTTAGGAACACTAGAGAAACTACCTAGGAGGTTTTAACTAGGGTACACATGAGGAATGGGTGCATGTTTATATCCGTGGTTTATATCCATTTCACCCAGGTGGTGAAAGAAGTAGGTTAGAAAATTATATGGCAGTGTTTGGCTTAATAAGCTATGTGGCTTTTCCTTCCACTATCCACTCAAGATGTTTTTCTGTTAAGAAATGAGGTGGGGAATGTGATGTTTCTTAGCAGTGTCAGGCAATGGCCAGTTCCTGTCTGGGTCTCACTAGCCAGAGGCTCCTGGAGGCCCTCTGGCAGGTTCCTGCGCAGTTTTCCTTCCTGTCCAGTCTTATGTTACAGGAAAAATTGGCAATCCCTGTTTCCAGGTGAGAAAAGATCTCCCATCTCGCTGCAATGCGCCGTGCGAGGGACCGGTGTGACCACTAGATGATGCCGTTACCCTGCTGAGAGTCAGGAGAGCCGAGCTCCCAGCTCCCACCCTCCGTGAGAGCCACCAAGATACAGCTCTGCTCAAAACACCCCAGACCCCGCATTTCATAGAGTTATGGAATGGTTTGGGCTGGAAAGAACCTTAAAGGCCGTCTAGTCCAATACCCCTGAAATGAGCGGAGACATCTTCAAATAGATCAGATTGCTCTGAGCCCCGTCCAGCCTTAACTTGAATGTTTCGAGGAATGGGGCATCCACCACCCCTCTGAGCACCCTGTGCCCGTGTTTCACCACCCACATTGTAAAAACGTTTCCTCCTGATATCTGATCGAAACTCTTTTAGTTTAAAATCATTACCATTTGTCCTATTGCAACAGGCCCTGTGAAAAAGTTTGTCCTCATCTTTCTTACAGGCCTCTTTTATGTACTGGAAGGTGCTAAATCCTTCTCCAGGCTGCACAACCCCAACTCTCTCAGCCTGTCTTCACAGGAGAGGTGCTCCAGCCATCTGATCATCTTGCTGGTCCTCCTCTGAATCTGCTTCAACAGGTCCATATCTTTACTGTGCTGAGGACCCCAGAGCTGATTTCCCTATCTTAAGGACTGCTTTTCCCTGTTTCTGTGGCTGCAGTGTCTGGAGAGGAAGAGAAGATAGTGCTTTATAAACCAAGAGCACCAAGGGAAATGAACTGGTCCTACCTGAACTAGTGAAGGTGCACCAGGTATGAGGATAGCTAACTGTTGTCCTGCTGCGTAGTGTCTGTCAGGAGAATGTGAGATATGGGAGACACAAAAGAAAGGAGTGAACAATCACAGGCACAAGAGAAGGCCTTTGAAAATAACAGTGATTTCTTTGGGCAAAATGACACAGCTGGTTGCCACTGAACTGAAAAGAATCATGAGATGTCGTCTTGCCTGTCCTCAGGAAAGGGGAATTAGTCTGGAATTGATCAGACACAAAAGCTCATACTGAAATAAATCAAATGGCTGAGAGGAATATGTGAATCACAGGCAGACTGTACTCATCTCTTCCTGGGCAATCACAGAACAGCTGGGCAAGACAAGAAGATGTCAGCACATATGGACCTGGCCATTGTAGCTGCCCAAGGTCAGTGGCTGCTCCTGATGCAGCTGCTGTTGCCTGATAAGGTGTATGAGGGATAAGTGGAAAGCAGCCAGGTAAAGAAGACACCATCCTGGTTCTCCTTCTGTGCCTATCTGATGCTGAAGCCTGAAGGCTGGGTTTGTTATTCCACACTCCAATGTGCAAGATGGATGGAAGGCAGGGAGGGAGGGAGGGAAAAAGGGAGGGAGGGAGCGACCTGGTGATTAGATATGTAAAAAGAAATGATAGTCAGTCCTGAAAGGCTGAGCATGGCTTCTTTCAGGGCAGCAAGGAGCATGTCTAGTAACATAGCTTACCTGTGTGATGGGTAGGGCTCAGCTTATTATTCTTCCAGGAGGAAGAATAAATCACATGAACCATTTCACTTGTCCTCTACTTGCCTCATATTTTTTTTGGCATAGCAGAGATGTGGAAATAGGTTAAATTACCAAAAAAGAGGGAGAATATTAAATTGATATGTTGCTGAGCTTTTTGAGAATCTCACTGCTAAGAATGGTACAGAATTTGCACTATTTTGATGATCTGGCATTCTGATCAAGTGCTAACGTGATCATGTTGAATATGTTGAACATTCCCTCAAAGTGAAGTTCTTTAAAGCAGAGTTAAATTCACAATCTGTTTCAGTATGAGCCATGAAAATGGTAAATAAGTGTGCTAATGCTTTGAAGGGCATAAATGTAACAGATTCTGCTGTTTGCCGTGGGAAAAGAAAAGAAGGTGAAGTTCAAGTGAGAGCAAATACCATGGGTGCAGGATTACTCTTGTGCTATGTTGATAACTCATCTGTCTTAATCTGATTCTATTTTCAACAAACCACTGTGGTAAGTTTCAGTTCATAGAACTGCCCATCACTACCTCTGTGAACCTTTCCTGAAGAACTCGTTTGCACTATGAAAATTAATTACTGCCTGTAATTGCATTGTGCAAATTCCTTATTTGTTCAGCCCATTTAGGCATGCTTTCTTGTAAAATGTCACAGCACACTGTTGCTTCTTACCAAGAAACTACAACTGTCACACTGTCAAATAACTTTTTTTCTCCCACTGTCAAAAGAAAAAAGCAAAACAAGGGATCAGTTTCAGACAAGAAAAGTACCCCAGGAAGTTGGCTGGAGGCAATTAATTACTTGTCAACATCTCCCTCAGATCTGCATAAATTAGAAGAGGTGCCTGTTTGGCTTTGTTTTGGTCTTTATGTTGCGCTACTCTACTCCTTTCCCAACAATGTCCATCAGCCTGGCATCTGAATGTCTGCTTGATGTTGATACATCAGGCCTGCTCAGTCAGGTTATCCACTGAGATAATTCAGCGTTACTCATCTGAAACTATTGTATTTTTTCTGATTTGTGTCGTATTAGATCCACTCCTGTTTACCTTGGTCTCAGAGAGAAGAATATTAGCGTGCATTTCTCTGTGTGCAAGCTGATAATGGCTTTTATTGTATGGATGTGCTTTCCACCCAGTCAGTCACACACAGTGGCAGATGTGAAAACCCAGAGGCATACCCAGATGGAGGCATATAATCTTTAAGCCCAGAATTAGCCACATGTGCACGTTCATAGGCTTATGTGCAGGGATATGAAAACCACATCTCACATCTGACCATGTATTGACACAGTTAAAATGTCCTTACAGTTGTCTCTAGCAAGACTGCTTTCTTGCTCTTGCTTTGCCAGCTACACGGGCATAGAGATTTAAAAGTACACAGCAGGGAAACAGTCTGCTCTGAGGGATGCTCTTCTAAGTGCTGATGAATTGCATACAGGAGCAGCCCCGTCAGCTGCAGCCCCATCAGTTTAGGAAAGACAGAGGCTCGGCAGCATTTGGTTCCTGGCAGCATGCTTATATCACATGGCCTTTGACAGGTCACTGCTCCACTCCCCGGGGAGAGCAGATACATAATGCAGGAATGCGCCGTCACTGGAGGGCTCATGTGGTTCTCATCAGCATCCCAGCCCTCAGCGGGTGGGACTGCTCTCCCACACATAGCTTTCCAGTGTGTCAGCACCCCTGCATGAAGCCATAGGCTGGCTCTACTCATCTTCCTCAGCTGGCCTGTGTTGGTGGAGTTTACAGCAGGTCAGATGCTGTGCCTCCTTGGGTCACATAGTGACAGAGGCACTTGCTTACTTGCCAGATTTTCTCTCCCCTAGAGCATCTCTTCTGTTTCCACTTTGATTTTTCTGACCAGCTCTTCCATCTCTGCCCTGTTAGGATGACCTGAATGTGCTATTTAACCCACTTCATGTCTGCCTCTTGGCTTGGCAAGGAGCACATTAAAGTTTAGCTCTCAGAGCCATGGTCTGCCCAGGTCTGAACGCAAAGTTTTGTGGTACAGACTTCACGTAGTAACTCTGTGGTGCTTTGTCTTGATGGCCTGTTATTTTAGTCAGTATTATCTGGGCAAAAGATTTTAGAAAATACACTCAGCATTTATTTTCCTCTTTCAAATTAGATGCAGCTAGGATTTTTGGTGGGAGGTTCCCTTTAAAGTAAATGAAGAACTACAGGTTTATTCAGAGAGAAACCGAGATTTTTAATGGACTGAATCACCTGCTGAATCTCTGTGTGGGTAATGGGGGGAGGTTAGTATGCCTAATATTATGACATCATCTAGCACTTGTATTCGGGTTGGCCTGAATATGAGCGTATTTGTTAATGATGCTGAGATGGGCTGGCTTCGTGAGTGCTTAGCCTGGGAAGGATGGAACTTGGGTAGTGGTACACTGAGACACACCATATTTTGGATGCTGCCAGCAACATGTGCAGAGTGTTATGTGCTTGATAAGAAGTCAGCTTCACATCTGTGCCCATGTTGGTAAGATTCTGCTCTATAGGGATTTATCAACTGGAAACCTGGGGTATCTAAGCACTCTGTGGCTTTCTATTTCCTTTCACAGTCCACACTGAGAAAGGAAGGCACTTCAACCTGACACCTGCCAGTTTGGCTGGGGCTCTACATCAGTTTCTTACATATCAGTGAGCCATGGCTTGAGGAAACAGGTCAGCATGGAGGAGCAAAGACTGCAGTACATTGTAGGGGTAATTGAGCATGTTGGTGCATGTGAACTCCAGGGCAGAGTATGCCTGCAGATACACGTTCCAAAGGAGACTTGTATTCAGATTCCCCATGCTCTCACCTCAATGATATAGTCTTTTCCATCTTTACTGTGGACAGCTTTGACAGCACAGATGTCAAGACCTCCAAACATTTCTGCGCAGGCATCTGCCCAGAGTCTGTACCTGCAAAAAGCACAAAAGCATGGCCTGGCATTAGTTGTCATGGGATAGTCCACCAAATACAGCCGCCCACCCTTCTGCCCACAGGAATTCAAAGAGATTTGGGAGCCCTTTTTTACAAGGCATTGTTAATATGCTTTGCTGGGTCATTGCCTCCCTCTCTTGCACAGGAAATGGAGCAAAAAGAAAGAATCTTGACTAAAGTTTCCCTTCATTTCAGATTGATGCAATCCTGCCATCAAAGCCACCTTAAAATGTTTCTTTCCCTCATTAGTATTTACATCAGATCTCTAGTTGGTTGTCATTCAGCCAAGCCATAAATATTTAGCTCATTTAATCTCCCAGTAGTGTTGGCCCCTCGGCGTTTGTATTGGCTTTGCCTGAAAGTCCTCCATTATGCAGTCAGCTTTCTCCTGATAAGATGTCCTGCACACTGAGACTTGAATAGGATTGGAAAATGAATGTCAAATTTAGCGAGTAGCCATCCTGTCCGTGATCTGTAAACAAGTGGCTTCTGCATTTTACAATTTACTTTCAATTTTATTCTTTCGGAGTCTCCTGCCTCCCTTCTATTCCCTGGGTGTTGCTTCTAGTCAGATGGTCTCATCACATGGACCAGGCACTCTTGTTAGAGGGAGAGCTACAGGCTGCAGCTCTTTTCTCCACCTGTACCAGAATGGGAAAGTGAGCTGGTGCCCCCTTAGCTATCCTGGTGTCAGAGGAGGAGAGAGAATGATAAGAGATGTATAATGGGGGGACTACATCCCCCCTCTGTGGAAATGAGGAGGGAACAAGGCAGACTGGTTTTATTTCCTGTGCAGCTGTGCCGCAGTCCCGGCCATTTAAATAAAAATAATAATCCCAGAACAAAAGATCTGTAAGCAGGACTATGACAAAATTTAGAGAGGGAAGGGAAGGCCACAGTCTCATAAAAACTCTGACGTTTTGCAGACCCTACAGGGACTGAAGAAAGAGCTGTTCTGGCCAAAGGACAAGTTTATGTCCTTGAAGCCAGCCGGAGTCCCCATAGCTTGACAACATAGTGATCAACTTGTGTGAACACAATGTCTCTGGGAAGAAGAAAGATTATGAAGTAAATGACTACTGGTGCTCTTCTATCTCTAATGAGGAGAGCAAATGTGTTCACCCCAGACCCCCAAGGAAAACAGTGTCTGAGGAGGTGTCAGTAGCATAAAGAGGAGGATAACTATGGACCCTGTGAGCCAGGCAGGAGGCATAGCGAGCCTCCCTCATACACTGCTGTGGCCCCACATCCAGAGGCATGGTTGTGGAAACCACCTCTGTTCCTGAAGGATGTCTCTAGGTGTCTGGGTTCAGCAGCTAGGCTTTAATGCCAGAGACCCTGATAACTACATGTCTTTTATGTTTACTGGTCATAGGTGAGCACTGGGAAGCATCAGGGTTGCTGAGGTGTAATTGTATTGCTATGGGGAAGAAGAGCACATTTATGCACATGCACCAAGGGTTGCATTTGCAGAGGATTTACTGCCATTTTTGTATTACCCGAGCATGTAGATCTGTCGGACTACTGTTCAGTACAGTAAGTACTTCAGGTTGCTCCTACTCATCAGAGCATTTCAGCACACTCCTGTCTTGTTGCATACTGGCAACTAACAGATTTCAACAGGAGTTGTTTATTTATGGCTGGATAAGGCTTGAGTGGTGAATTGTGGTGCTACATCTATAAAATGAACCTTGAAAATGCAATGTGGCAGGCTGGCAGGAATCTGGGTTTTAGTTCTACAGCTCTGCAATAAGGTAATGTCTACCCTTCATCTTCATCTCTCTAGCTCCAGCTGTGATATAAACAACCAGGAGGCATCCTAATGTTGCATTCTCACAGTACTATGAGGGTCTTGCAGAGTCACCTTCAGCATCTGATTTGGGGCTTGACTTGGCTTCCCTGTTTCACAGAATGAAAGGTGCAGAAGGGACCTTAGAATATTGTCTGCACAACTCTCGTACTCTGAAAAGGAGACATTTTTTTAATCTGGTCTGAAAGAATACAAAGCTTCCCCATCTCCTCCAGACAATCAATTTCTGTGCTATGCTGTCCTTACTCTTAGAAAATACAGGAAATAGTCAAAGGAACCTTTTCTGCTATAGTTTAAGCCCATCATTTCTTACAGTATTGTACTAGTAATATAAGTAGTGAGAAATGCTTATTAGCAGCCTTTCCTATATTTAAAAAGCTTGTGCTCTTTCGGTATTTTAATTTTTTAAGATGAAGTGGTGTGCATCTTGTAGGCAACTTCTTCCAGCTCTGTAACAGCTGATGAAGGAAAGTGAACCTCTGCATTGCAGGCATGGAGTCATTATGCATGAGTCTATACCTCTCCTGGAAAAATATCAATGGTTTGCTAACTGAAAAAGGTGAAAAACTACATAAGCAATTTTTTCATGTTTTTCTCATCAGTTCACTATGTTTTCTCTGAACACTTCTCTTATTGTCCTTTGGACTCTCTCCAGTTCCTTGCTATTTTTCTTCAGATGTGGTGCCGAAACTTGGACAAAGTCAGAATTGACAATAATCCTGACAAATTGGAGTTCTGCATAATAGGGTTTGGGAGTTACAGGAAAGCATGTTATCATGAGTCCGCAGTTGCAATGCTAGCAAATATCACAGTGATTTGAAGATGTGGAAGTACCATTTGCAAATTTTAGTCTGTAAGGTGCATGAGGGAATTCCTTCTGCTCTGTTCAGCAGTGAGACAGTCTTAGCTAAAGTAGTATCCACTTTTGCAAGACTAAAGCAAAAAAGTGCTTTTGGTATTTCAGCTGACAGTTTTTCCTCTGTTAAGCAGAAGAAAAAAACTTTCTGTGTCTGCCTCTCATTAGTAATGTACTTAGAATAACTTCTTGTTTTGTGCTTTGACCTTTCTGATTTTATCCCTACATGTTTGTGCTGGTGTGCTTGACCTCAGCATGCTGGTCTTGTTTCCTGTGGCTATATTCACTAAAGATCTAATGATTTAGCAATGTTGGTTTCTAGATGTACTTTCGGTCTTCAAAATAGGACAGTTTGCTTTTGTGTCCTTAGTATTTTTTGAGGAAACATTTGGTCTTTTAAACCCCTTTATCCAGCCTCCCAGGAGACCTCGCTTACCAGTTCTCTCAATTAACCAAACCCTGAAATACAATTCCTCCCTTCTAATCCAAGAATAGCTAATACTGTCTTGAAACCCTCTTTCTTACCTCTCTGTCATTGCAATCTGTTCTAGCATCGCAGAACCTGTGTTTGCCTTCCAGTTTCCAGAGATGGACGTCCTCCTAGGAAAACAAACCAAAAAAATAAACTGACCATGAAAATAGACTCCTGCCCCATCCTCCTGCATACTGTAGTCCTCATTCTTGACTCTGTGCTTGTACGGGAGGGGATGAGGTGAGGTTCTTCCTCCCAGAAATCTTTCCAAATCCTTCCTGAACAACATTCCATACAGGATATGTTGTTCAGACTCATGAAAAGCTGAATGAGGAGTTAGACAGGAAAACCTCCAAGGAATCTTGAGCACACATTAGTCTCTGTGAGTACTTTCTTTCTTTATACATCAGACTTAGGGGAGGTGAAATGTGTGTAGAAGATCTCTGGGATAATCACCCTTGTGTTCTGCAATGGATAGCATCCTCTGTCTATGAAAGACCAGCACTCCAAGCAAATATTTGCCCAAGCAGCTTCACAAGTGTCAGCTCTGACATTCTGTGTCTACCTAAATTTGATTTCATTTGTACTTCTGGATCTACTTAAATTTGATTTCAATTGTACTGATGTCACAGAATATATGATCATACCATCTTTTCACTGACTTTTAACTGACCTGTTGGTGGCTCACTCAGTTTGCACTTAGAGAATTTCTACTTGCAAAATTACTGGAGTTTCATTAGCTGCAACTGACGGTTAATTTCCAAAGAAGGTTTCTAGCAAATCATGGATTTCACTATCATCCATCATGGGTGAAAATTTTCCTTTTCTTGTCCTTGAGCCCAAGGCAGACCTCGGACAGACTGCTGTGACAACACTGTTCGGATAGTGTCCATAGTGTACAAGATAGGACAAGTCAACAAGCTGACAGAATNACACTTCAGTGAGGCTATGGGAGCCCTCACTTCCAGTTCTCTCACATTTTCAACATGATGCACGAAAGACTCCAAAATTGCAGAACTATGTTCAGCAGTGGTAATACTGGTGTCCTTCTAGACTATACATTTAAATCATTATAGCCAGTTGCCTAAGATTCCCCTTTAGTCTGGTGAGAGACTCCCTGGAGGGCTTTTCCCATTTATCTTCTGAAGTGCTATGTATAGTTCCTGTGAAATTTAGGTTGTCTTTTTAACCATATTTAAAGGAGTGGAGGTGGGGGGCAAAGAAGTATGATTACTGTGTTGAATAACTATGTGTTTCCACATAAACTCTTGCCTCTTGTTGCCTTCACTCAACATCCATTTTGCTGCCCTACTTTCTAAGTAGAAGAATTTATTTCTCCTCAAGCTTTGACTGTTATGAGTCCTTTGATGGCCTGTAAGGTCAGTGTTCAAACTTCAGCCTCCCTTTCTCTTTTGATACGGGATTCTTAGGATTATGTTTTGCTCTACAATGGGAAGAACCACTCCTTGCTAACATTTATTTTTATCAGAAAATCACCCTGCAGTGGCAGATGGCATCCAGTATCCCATTAGCACTGATGGGAACTCCTGGAG
The DNA here is from genome assembly GCA_013400695.1 of Neodrepanis coruscans. Lineage (NCBI taxonomy): Eukaryota > Metazoa > Chordata > Aves > Passeriformes > Philepittidae > Neodrepanis > Neodrepanis coruscans. The sequence goes on along the minus strand of VYZS01082694.1, from coordinate 28,493 downwards.
TCTGATTAGCAACACTAATTTGATATCAGTGTTTAGAAAATGTACCCATTATACCAAATGCAAGCAGCTGTGTTGTCCCTGAGAAAATGAAACCACAGCTAGACAGTTCTATAAGGAAATTTAACATGGAAAAGGTTCCAAAATAAGAACTCTGCTCTTACCATTGGGCTGATTTTTTTTTGACTTGTTTATGCCTACCCATCCCCAGCCAATACTGGGCATAAGGCATAAAATATATCTCTCTGCTATATTCTTAACATTCCTCTTTGGGAACTTCCTTGTTTTGAAATGGGAAGTTGTATTTGAAATGTACTGGGTCAGTCACCAAATTCCTACACCACAATCTCTATCAAGATCACTTCCTTCCAAGTGTGTCTGAGCAGTTCAGTTATCAACTGCCTCCCCAAAGCCACGGAATCATAGAGTCATGAAGTATTCTGAGTTGCAAAGGACCCACAAGGACCATTGAGTCAACTCTTATCCCTGTACAGGGCCACCTCTAAGAATCACACCATGTGCCTGAGAGTATTGTCCAAATGCTTCTTGTCAGGCTTGGTGTTGTGACCCTTTCCCTGGGGAACCTGTTCTGTGCTGAACTACCTTCTGGGTGAAGAACCTTTTTGTAATATCCAAACATACATATCCCTGACATAAATGCAGGCCATTCCCTCAGGTTCTATTGCTGATGACCACAAAGAAGATATCAGTGTCTGTCCCTCCTCTTCTACTCATAAAGAAGCTGTAGACTGCAATGAGGTGTC
>VYZS01082693.1:4357-26285 GCA_013400695.1 Neodrepanis coruscans | reverse complement strand
TGTAATTTGATTATCTGGTATTTTTAGAGTGCTAGAAATACACAGTGTGAAGGAAGTGTTAAATGTCTGTGTAAGTTTTTGTGCTTCTCCCCAGGCTCTGTAACCTGAGCCGTTGTTCGCAGGGGTTTCCCTGATACCCCTCAGCCCCTGGGGTTTCAGGTACCCGTTTGTCTGGGTCTTGCTCTGCCCTTCCGGAGGTTCTTGAGCGTTGGGTTTGTGTGTGACACTTCAGGGGGTTCTGTCAGTTCGGTATCAGCACTTCTCTTGTGCAGGGAACAAACCCTTTGAATCCACAACTGCAGCAACAGCCACATTTTGTTGTGTTCCATGTTCTGTCCTTCCAGACTCCAGACAGTGTCTCTGTGTGGGGGTTCTGTTAAAAATCCAGAGGTTTGAACTTCGTAGTGAAACTGGGCTTTACGGAAGGACAGGACTGAAGTTAAAGGGGGAAAAAAAGGGCTTCTGCATGTTTAGGGTTTTGATCATTCCAGTGTAGTGGGTTTGGGGCTGTGCATTACACAGAAATCTTTGGCATATTTCTAAACAAGAATAGATCTATGAGCCTTTTGGACAGAGTAGTTTATTTTGATTTAGCCAGTGATTAATTTAAATATCTATTTCTGTGGTTTTAATGAAGAACTAGGAGATTTTTATTTATTTTTTCACATTTTTTTATTGGGACAGAATGGGTGGAATGGGGAAAGCTGCTAAATCCCCCCTGACTTGCATGGTCAGAATTGAAACCCCATTTCTCAGGGAAGTTCTGCTCACAGATGGAACAGATGCAGTTGTGTGTCAGCAGCACAGCAGTGGAACCCTCGAAAATGTGCTGCTGCAGAGCAGGGGTGTTGTGTAACAGTGTTGTGTAACAGGTCAGTGTGTNCACGGAGCTACAATTTGGCATAGTTTTTTTCTTTTTCCCATTTTTTTTTCCTGTGTTTTGTGAGTGTGTTTATCCAAAATGCTGTGAAGGAAAAGTAGGAACAGAAAAATCAAGAGATCTGCAAAGAGCAGAACCAAAGTCTCGTCTGCTGAGAGAGATCCAAGTCCCCGGGCAGGGGCAGGGCCTGAGCTCTGCCCGGTGGAGGGGCTGGGGCAGGGGCAGGGTGGGGCTCAGGCCGAGGTGTTTGGGCACTGCCCGGGGTTTGGGCACAGCCCCGAGGCTGCCAGAGCTCCTGGAGCGTTGGGATGATCCTCTGGGAGTCCAGGGGGAATTGCTGGGGATGGAACTGGGATGATCCCTGGGAGTCCCTTCCAGCTCAGCACATTCCAGGACAGCAGTAATTCCTTGGCAGCTTTGGCAGATTTCGAGTGTATCTTCAGAAGAATGTGGTGGAAGCTGAACTGCTGCTGCTGCTGGTTTTACAGGAGTTCTGGAGAGGAGATTCCTGATGCTGCTGCAGGTCTCCTGCTGCATTTCCAGCAGTGAGTGAAACAAGGGAGACACAGAAACACTGATTGGAAACTCATCATTTGCTCAGGTTCATTTCCTGGTGAAAAGAGGAACTATTTTGGGACTATCTGATTTAGTTTAAAATATTTGGAACACAATTTATGTAAAATTAGGTGGTTTGCAAAATAATGGAGACTCCTTTTTCTGTGTTTCTTCCCTGTCTGGTGATTCTGTATTCTCAGGAACTGTCTGTCCCTGCTCTCAGTCCCTGCCCAGGCTGGGGGCTGCCTCTGTTCCTTTGAGTAGAGAAATGTTTTGTGCACATGCACGTTTGTTTCCTGGTTTTTCATTGCTAAAATATGAAAGAGCTGCTGAAGATGACGGAAGTTTGAACATTTACGTCGGGAATTTCACATAATCCTTTTGCACTGGGAAGAGCTTTGACTCCCAGGAAAAGGAAAAGGCTGGAGGATGAGACCAAGAAGGAGCTTTCCTCAGGAAGGGGAAGCCATGGGAGGATCCAGTGCTGCTCTTCAGAGCAGAGATGTTCCTTCTGCCAAGGACAAAAGAAAGAAGGAGCATGTGGGACTGAGTGTCGATACTCTGTAAAAGATGGACGGGAGTATTGAGTTGTGTTTTACATGAACTCTTTTCAGAACAGATGTTTGTTCAGATGTGCTTAGAGATTCCTTCATTCCTTGTTAAGCTCCTCTGCATTGTGCTGTTCTTATCTCACAGTGATGCCAGTTTTTACTGTAAAAGGTGTTTCAGGGCCTCCAGTCCTTTGTAAAAGTGTCTGATGAGTGTTTAGAAAAGTAGTTTACAGGTACTCGGGAGATGTTTAGCGCTGGTTTTGCTTTGCTGCTTTGGCCATTCTAAACCATTCCAAACCTGCTGTGCTTCATTTGGAAACAAACTTTTGTTTCGTATCTTGAGGTTCTTGCTCACTGTATTCCACCCAAGTTCCTTTCCCTTCAATTGAAATTGTTAAATAGACAAGGACACTTCGGTAACTGCACTTCATTAATGGTGAGCTTCACTTTCTGCCTGAAACTTATGAAATAAGTCAAGATTATACATACATCAGATTTTTTCTTTGAACTGTCTGTAAGTAGTGACATACTTAATGTAAGCCATGATTCTCTTTCCCTGAGCTTTATCAGTTTGGTGGTTTTATTTTAAGTAGCCAAATGTGTTTTATTTTGAGTTAGTGAAGTTACATGTGAATTGCTCTGGTTACCTGATTAAAGTTGAAATCTGTCAATTGGTTTTCAAAACTTAATGCAAAATTAATTTTCATATTAAAGGAAAAACCACATCCAAAATAAGATGTAAAGTGACAGTGCTACTCCATTCGATGCCAGTGTCACCTTGGGAGCCTTATTTGAGTAATGAATTAAGCAGTAACCATTTTCTGTAGTGGGTTAATACCATATGTGACTTTTTGCTTGTTTTAGAAAGCAAATCAACTCCTCGAATCCATCTGTCAGTACAAGATGCTGCCCTGGCTGTGAGGTCAGGGTCAGGTTTTCTAAGTTTTAACTCTTTCTTCAGCGATGTCCCTCTGGTTACCCCGAGGCTTTACTGAACCTGCTGGGAGGAGTGAGAGGCTGCCCCTGTCACAGGAGCAGTTCTTGACAATTAAGGAACAAGGATGGACATTCTGGGTGCTGTCACAAGCTCCTGGAGTTCTGGTGTCCAGTTTCTTCTGCTTAATTCTCCCTGAACCAAATGATCTTAAATTTAGTTTTCTTTTGCCTGTGTCTGTTCCGCAGGTTTCTCACTCACTCTTTCCTGACTGACGTTGTTCCTCAGTGATTTTGCTTCTCTCATTTCTCTCACTCCTACTGTGTGTTTTTTCCAAGTTGTGGTTGGGATTATTTTTGTCCATCTGGTGCTAATCCTGCTTTGTTTCATTCAGATGAGCTTCATTTCTCCCCCATGTTGAGAGTGTTTTCCAGGCTTTGTTTTGTCACCCTGGCTGAGAGCAGCTCCTTCACTTCCAGTGTCACTGGGAGGCCCTGGCTCTGCTCAGTGAATTAGTGATGAGTTCTCTGTATGTCCCCAAACACATTTAAGCCTCAGAAGGTGTCAGCTTTGAAAGGGGCATTTGTGGGGACAGGAAGGAGGAAACTCATAAGGATGTGTGGGAAAATAGTGTTCAAAAATTAACTTCCCAATTCAAGTTGTGATAAGGGTATAATGAACTAGAAGAAAATAGTTTATTGGCAACATGACTATCCAGGAACAGGAAGAGCTGTGCCTAATGTTGGAAAAATCTTATTTCTAATTGTGTACATTAAGGAAAAAATGGATTCTTCCATTTCAGTATCTGTTGATGGACTCTAAGAACAAAGTTTGGTGCTTTGCTTAAAATAGGAAATGGGATGTTACTGCACTGGGTTACATAATGATATCCCTGTTCCCTGCAAATGTGCCATGAGGATGTTGTGTGGATAAAAGTCCAATATTTGAGGCAATTAGAAGGAGATGGTCCTGAGCAGCTGGAAACAAAACCTTTGCAGAGTTTGTAAGTGCAGAAGGTTTTCTGTGACTGGGGCAGTGATTCAGTAGTTGAAGATACAGACTATAAATGCTTCATTTTCCTCTCCCTTGTCACGTTGTGGTTTTGGTGTCACTTATTGTCACAGTGTGAGTGTGGGAGGGTCTGTGGGCAGGGGGAGCTGTGAGTGACGTGGTTGTGCCTTTGGTCACGTTTGAACAGTGATTTTTGCTGATGTGAGCTGAGTGTGAAGTGAATGTTGTTCAGACTAATTCCAGATAGACGTTGATGGTTTGGGACACACCCCAAATCTGGACTGACCCAGGTCATAGTCTTTGCTTTATTTACCAGTGGGAGGAATGCTGGAACTTTCTTCTGGAGATTTTGTTTTCTGGGACATCAAATAAAAGGGATTAACTTGTAGCTCTGCAGTATTTCCCTAAAGGGGATTTCTGTGTAGTGTTTTTTGCAGATATAGCTGATCAAAGTGTTTGTGGAAGCCCCATCACATATCTGCGTCTACATTCTTAGTCTCAGTTCTCAAAATTTATTTTCTGCATTGTCTGTGAGAGAACAGATGTGTGGTTTTGAAAACGGATCTCTTTCCCTCTGTTTTAGAGTAATGATTGGTATAAGGGAGTGTCTGTCTTCAAATCTGAGAGAGAGCAGTGCTGGAAGGTTTATCTGGGTTTTCTGGTGGTGGTTTGTTCCTCTTTGTTGGTACAAACCCCCTACTACCCTTTTAGTTTTACCTTTGAGATTTAACACCTGGAACTTCTCTGTACAACAGTGTGAAACCTGCCAGGTTGTGAGAGAATCCCAGCTGGTGCTGGGGGGACTTGACACAATTCCTGCACGGGAAAGTTTGGGCACCTTTTCCTTGCTGTGTGTTCGGAGTGTCTGGAGTGGAGGGATGGGACGTGGACGGGATGGGATGGGATGTCTTTCAGACACACCTGGCATTGGGCAGCTCTCAGGCAAAGGAGCCTTCTGGGTGCCAGGGGAAGGTTTGTTTTCCCAAAGCTGGACCCTCCTCTCTCCCTCTCTCTCCCTTCACCACTGACTGATGCTGTACCCGCCAAAGGGGTTCCATGTCCCTCCCTCATCTAAGGAAACCTGGTTGAGTCTGGGCCTCTTTATCTTGAATGGAGAACAGTTGTAATGGCAAAAAAAACCAAACCCAAACTAACGTGGTTTTCCCCTTGCCCATGGGATTGGAGGTTTGGAGCAGCCAGGTTTGGAGGTGTTTGGTTTATACTGGTTTGTCACACTTTGTTGGGAGTGGAAAGGAGTTTGTGGCTCCTTAAGATTGCAGAGATAATTCCTGCCTTGTGCCCAACAAACTGCCTGATACTTAAAGGGCAGCCTGATCCTTCAGTTGGAAAGAGCCTCTTCATTGCTTTTAAACCCTCTCCTGTGTCCAGCATTTGTAGCTTTATTTGGCTGTTTAAAAAGTGGAAATGCTTTTCAACTATTGGGATCAAAAGGACATAAAATTTTAAAACTGGCAGTGAAACAACTTTTCAACTCTTTCAAATTGAGGATGTATTTTAACTAATTAGGAAGGTACATTCATGAATTTGCAAACAGATTTAGACAATTTTTTTAAAAAAAGAGATACGCTATTTTATTTCCCTTCTTTTTATTAAATGCACTTTGCTTCTGTGTAAACACTCAGGCCTTTGTGCCAAGGAGGGTTTCTTGGCCTTTTTGCACTCTCTTGATGACAGTGCCAGTTTATTTTGGTTTAGAATGTTTTTCAAACTGACCACAGGGTGTGGGGGAGAATACACTCAGAATGACGTTTGAGCTTTGGTTGCCTCAGTGTGTCACTCCTTAGTCTGAAATCAGTACCTGCTCTAAAGAACGTGTACATTGTTTTCAGCTCTGAAGAGGTTGTTGTGATCTCATCATGTAAGGATTTCACAGGCTGAAAAATTAGAGTTTACAGCCATTTCTCTCCATCAGAAAAACTGAAATTTCTTTCCTGCTCCTCTGTCTTTAACATTCTCAGTGAGTCTTGTTGTGGAGGACGTGATGTTCAATTACATTTATCAAACCTTGATAAACATGTAATTCATTTATTTTGCAGTAGTGGAATTTAAAGTGTACCCACAGGTAGAATGTGCTCCATTTACAAGAAATTATGTAAAGGGAATGTAATTTTATTTTTAGGTCCAGGAATAAGATGTTGTGTCAGTCCTTGAAAACTTTTTACCTTGCTAATAGTCAAATTAATTTGTAACTAATGTGTTGGTTCCTGTTTTTTATTGAAATACCCTCTGTTGAAGGCTCTTGCCATCTCTTGTACTTATTTAACCGCGTCCCCTCTCCGCAGCCTTCCCGCCCCGGGGAGCCATGGCCACGGAAATCGGGTCCCCGCCGCGCTTCTTCCACATGCCGCGCTTCCAGCACCAGGCGCCGCGCCAGCTCTTCTACAAGCGGCCCGACTTCGCCCAGCAACAGGCCATGCAACAGCTCACCTTCGACGGCAAGCGCATGAGGAAGGCTGTCAACAGGAAAACCATCGACTACAACCCCTCCGTCATCAAGTACCTGGAGGTGAGTGAAAAGGGGAGGTTGGTGTACCTGTGGTTTTATTACCAACACAAGTGATTGTGCAAACACCAGCTTTCACATTCTGTCTGGGAATTGGAAATTGGGGTGCAGTGGGTTGTCGTGTGGGGTGTTGTGATTTTTCAGTGATCGTAAAAACTGTTTACAAATGTTCTTGTTTTTGTTCTGAAATAGGGATTTCCAAAATGGAAGAAACAAGGGCACTAAATAATGTTTTCTTATCGTTTTCCTGAATGGCCCTTCAGCTTGCACTGTGGTCTCTGAAAGTCCCTTTCTGCACAATTAGTGAATACAGAAAAACTTAAATGAAGTTTTCGTTGGTGAAGTGTTTCTGTAAGAATGCTTGTTTAGCAATCCTGGTGGGGTGACAGTAATGTTTTAAGAAATAAAATGTTATGGTCCAAGATTTACTCCACAAATACTGGATATCGGCTTAGAAGAAACAATGAAATCTGTAAATACTGGAATTGTTGCAGCTGCAACAGCAACATTGCAAAAACATGATGAAATCAATTCCATCTGCTGTGGCCAGTGCATGTTGTAGCTTGCAGTTGTTAACAATAGGAAGGTTTTCTTAATAACTTCATCTGTTATCTTCTAAGATCTGTCTGAACATCAAACATGTTAAATGTGTTCTTATGTTTTAGAAATGAGGTTCTATTAGTCAGAAAAAGAAGTTTGGGACCTTTTTACTGTGGCAGAAATAAGCACCCTCAAAATTCTGTTTATTAAAGCAATACTGACAAACAAAATAATCAGATCTCTGCCTTGGAGCTTACACAAAACTAGGACACACCACCATTTCAGTCCTGGCTTCAAGTCTACCAATTTTATTTAATGTGTTTCTGTTGGAAAAAAACCCCAAGAAAAATAATTTCTGTGTAATTTGCTCTTGGCTCAAGGAATTGTAGCAAACTGTGGTGTATGCTGGGAATGTTTTACTGGAATTTTGACTTAAGTTTCCAGTATGGACACAGACCCAGAGCAGGAGAGTGTGTGGCACAAAGCTGAAAGAATTAATTCATTCTTGATTCATGAGAAGTGTTTCTGGAAAGGTGGTGTTTGACAACACAAGGCATCGTTATCCCCATGTCTCCTGAGTTTCANGGAAAAAAAACCCAAGAAAAATAATTTCTGTGTAATTTGCTCTTGGCTCAAGGAGTTGTAGCAAACTGTGGTGTATGCTGGGAATGTTTTACTGGAATTTTGACTTAAGTTTCCAATATGGACACAGACCCAGAGCAGGAGAGTCTGTGGCACAAAGCTGAAAGAATTAATGCCATTCTTGATTCATGAGAAGTGTTTCTGGAAAGGTGGTGTTTGACAACACAAGGCATCGTTATCCCCATGTCTCCTGAGTTTCATCCATTGGAATCCATTACCTTTATGCTTGAGCTGCAGAAGGTCCCTCTGTAGCTGCTGCTGCTGTGGGGGGTTTCAAGTGGAGCTCATCAGCTGCTGCTGCTGTAGATCCTTGTCCTGGGCACAGCTCTGGCAGGAGTGAAGGTGCCTCCTGGGCAGTGCCACTCACCTGTGCCCCAATAATGTGCCTTGTCACACAGGGCTGCTGCCTTCGAGTCATTGAGGTTCAGTTTCAGAGGAGTTACTTTAGTCTGGTGAAGTTGACACTTCAAATATTCCAGACTCCTTTGCTTGTGGCTACAAATTCTACATGTTCCCAAGTCCAGAATTTTTACAGAGTTCATTCTAAAATCCTGGGAGCACTTTGGAATTCCCCAAACAAGCTTTCAGTGGGTTTATTTTTTGTTGTTTAACAGTGGAATACTCTGGTGTGAACCAGGAGTTGTTTTCTTCTTTCCAGAACAGAGTGTGGCAGAGAGACCAGCGCGACATGCGAGCGATCCAGCCCGACGCAGGGTATTACAATGATGTAAGTGGAGTTCTTTACTCGCTGGTCAACTGCTGCACATAAAGGGTGTCCAGAAAATGGGAAGGGTTCTGCATGTTCATTGGGGTTGTCATTGTGTCTGCAAGAGGCTTTAAAGCTGTGAAGGGGTATCTTCACCCTACATTACTTTGTTCTGTTGGAATCCACAAAGAGAACCTGGAACTGGGTGGGCTTCTAATTTCTGGGTGTAAGAGCTCTTATAATGCACTGAGGTTGCAAAGCTGCTCCTGAAGATGTTGGTTATAGAGGTTTGAGTTGGTAAATCCTACAGAGTTTAAAACACTTCTATGGACTTTTTTGATAATACCTCTGCAGATGACAGCCCTGCTTTTCCAGAACTGGGTGTTCAGAATGTGTGCTTTTGTTGAAGATTCTGATTTAAAATGTCATTGTCTGTTTCTTCTCTTACAGTTGGTCCCCCCTATAGGAATGCTGAATAACCCTATGAATGCTGTGACAACAAAATTTGTTAGGACATCTACCAATAAAGTAAAATGCCCAGTCTTTGTTGTCAGGGTGAGTAGAGTGTTGAAATTACTTAGTTGAATATTGTCTTAATTTAAATTAGACTGATTCTTACCTGAATGAAGAAACAAGATGGTAGTTAGAGCATCTTCAAATAAAACTGGCATGTGGAATGCATGGACTATTTGTGTGTCCAGTCCAGTCTGTGGAGGGTTTAAGGAAAATAAATGGTAATGTGTGAGTACACAAGAGTTCTTTACTCTCTGTGAGTTTGAGGTGCATTTCCACTTTCCCCATCCCATTTTGTAGTGCTAATGTGTCTTAGAGTCTCAGCAGGAAAGGAGGTCACTGTGCTGTTTGTCTTGCAATAATTTGTAATAACTTTTCCATGATGTCAGAAGTGTTGCTTGGTGTAAATATTGTGTGTTAGAAATGTATAGATGCCAGTGAGCTGATTGGTTTCTACAACAAGATATTTTTGTTGCTTTTACAGTGGGCTTTGTCCTGGTGTTAAACAAGTCAAAATCCCTCTGGCACAGTTCTGCTTTTTTGTTTATCTTGCATCCTCTAGAAAGTCATTTAGTTAATTCCATTTCCACAGACTGCCTGAAGAAGCTCATGGTTTACTTTGAGAATTGTGAAGAAATATTTGGCTGTTTATATCTGCACAGTTTAGTTAAATGTTTCTTTTGCAGTGGACTCCTGAGGGGAGACGTTTGGTCACTGGTGCATCTAGTGGAGAGTTCACTTTATGGAATGGACTGACTTTCAATTTTGAAACAATATTGCAGGTAAATTAATTTATAAGAATTTCTGTGTGTTTCCCTGAGGCCTTGGAGCATGTTTTAGGAGCACATCTTCACCCTGCTCATCATGAGTCTGTTGTCTGAGTGGTAGTGGGAGCCTTAGAAGTCTTGTGTTCTGCTCTGACCCTGTGTCAGGCTGTGGCTACAGGCAGTTCATGTAATGCTTTTCATTCCAAGTCTGTCTGTTATGCTGACTGTTCCCAAGAACATACTAGGAGTATTTGTAATAATAAATTTGGAAACAAAATGCAAATACTCTTTATTTATTATTTAGAAGACCACTGTATGCACAGTAAGGGATTTTTTTATCCCCCCATAATATGTTGACTCCAGTTGGATCATCCTTGTTCTCATTTCCTCATTGCAGCTGTTGAGTGGGAGCGTTGGTAACGTCGGTGTTTGTGTGGATCAGACAGTGTTTGAACATGTTTGCTAGAAGTTCTGTTTCTGAATTTGCAGGCTCACGACAGCCCTGTAAGGGCTATGACTTGGTCACACAATGATATGTGGATGCTGACAGCAGACCACGGGGGATATGTGAAATACTGGCAGTCCAACATGAACAACGTCAAGATGTTCCAGGCACATAAGGAGGCGATTAGAGAGGCCAGGTTTATACACAATATACCATTTTCTGTAGTACCTATTGCCATGATTAGACTGTTCTCTAAGTGTATTCTGGGTGCAGAAATGCATGGGTTCTGTCAGATTCTGGGAGACTTCATGCACCACATAAACACAGTATTTCCTTTTGTTTCCACATTCTCACCGTTTTGCTGGCACCTTTCTGAGTTAGTACTGTCCCAGTATCCGCCTCTGCAATATGTTAGAGATGTATTTGTCTGCCGCATTTTGCACTGGTATTCTTTTCACTTTTATATGGTGACAATGTGTATCAGTTATTCCTTTTTATACGCACTGTGTAAGACAACAATTTCATTCCAAATAAAGAATTCAGTCTTTAATAATCCAACTGAATAAAATATAAAGCCTTCAGAAATAAAACACCTGCATAGTTCTCACAAAATAATAAAACACTAAATAAAGTGAAGAACTGCTTGGCTTGGTGAAGCCAAGACTTCCAGTAATACTAAATACCCACGCAGACTGCCACATACAGAAGTCTAATGTTAATACTGAATGGGTTCTTCAAGCTTGAAACTGTAAGAAAGCCATTGAAAAGAAGACTGTAGGATATTCTCTTGGTTCAGTGTTGATGCCTCAGTTGTGCAAATGTCTATATAAAAATGGAACCTAAAGTGATACTGTCAGTAAGATGTAAATGAAGAATGTTTCTAGAGCAAACTGCATATAACTTTTAGTAAGATATGGAACTGTTTTTAAAGTAAGCCTGGAGAGGAGCTGCAGATCCAAAGTGAAGCTAAAGCAGTGTTTCTTTGGGTTCAGGTGCTGGCCATTGGTGATAGAGGTTCACTGCTACAAACCCACTTCCCACTAAAGTCACCATTTTTCTTGGATAGGGTGCATTTTCTGACAGAGTTTGGTTATGAGAAGTGCTTACTTTGGATTCAGTTACTGTCTGGCCATACACTGAATTTTGCTACTATTTAAGCCCTTTCTTGATCATAAAGATCTAGGATTTCCCAAGGGCTCCCTCATGGTCTTTCACTGCACCAGAAAGGAAGTGAGTGCCTGTCAGTTGCTGGAGGTGTTCTGGCCCTTTCACTTGGCTAAATAACTCCTTGCTTTTCCAGTGACTTTCATCAAGCAATGTTGACTGCTGAATCTGGGAGCTGCTTATATGTCTGTAGGATTCTTTTCATGGTGTTGGTGGGGTGTAATAAGAGGGAGTGTTTCCAAATTGCTCTTACAATAAGTGGTATGCTTGTTTTATGTAGGTTTTTCTCCTACAGTTAATCCAAGTAGCATTTTCATGTGACCAGCTTTTGCTTATTTTTTGCTTCTCTGCTGCAAAGCACCTGTGGCTGAAGAGTTTTTTCCCTAAGAACTGTTACCCTGTGCTCCCACACAGTGTCACTTTCTTATGGTATTGCCAAACATGAAAATCCAGGGTGTCAGTTACCAAATCATATTGATGTTGCTTCTCATCCCCCAGAGAAGGCACTGCTGTGTGCAGCCATAGACAGGAAGGTGCTAAGAATAAACAACAGATTTTTTTCCCTCATTTGACAGGGGCCTGCAGTGCAATAATAATCCTTTGCTAAATTCATGTCTTGTGGTGAAGTGTCGTTTGGCAGGCACTGTGTTCACTTAGAAGTGCCCATGTTCAAATGCCTCCTTGGGTGTATAACACATAACAGTATAATTTTGCCCTGTCTGAGAAGCATAGATAATCTGTTAAATGCTGACTTCTTTCCCCTGCTGTGTGTCTTCATGTAACAGTTTCTCACCCACGGATAATAAATTTGCTACATGCTCTGACGACGGCACTGTTAGAATCTGGGACTTTCTACGTTGCCATGAGGAGAGAATTCTGCGAGGTATGTGCACCAAAAGTACTGATCGGGGTATTTCAGGAGGGGGAAAACCTTTTTTTTAACTAGGGGTTCACAATACAGAAGTATCAACTTGTCTGCAGTTTTTGTCTGAAATGCTCCAAACAAATTTTTGTTTGGCTGCTGCTGTAGGTGCCTTATCATATTCACACAGGCCACAGCTCACAATGGCATTGCTCTGTTTACTGTCCACTTAAGCTCTAAACAATGGGGGTGGCTAGAAGAACATTTGCTGCTCCTGATTGGGTAGAAACAGCTGTTTCTGGGTCAGGAATACATTTATCTTTCTTTAAGCTTAATCTTTGTCAGCACTTTTACTTCAGAACGCACATCTTCATGAGGGGATTCCATTTATTTCATGGACATGCCTTCCATTCTGAGTTCTTCAGAGGCAAGGTAGTTAATTCTTGTTCCTTAAGAGGAGAAGGATATTTAGGTAGAGAAAACAAGTGAATTTTGAACACATCATGCATAGCACAGACAGATAATCCTAGCCTTGGTTAAATAGTTCTGTCCAGCATCTGTGTACTCTAACTCTGGTGCCTTTCCACTGGCCTTGAGCTTCCTTCTTCTCTTGCTGCAGTCCTAATGAGCAATAACTGTAGCTTCTAACAGCTGTTCCTTTCCTGCAGAAGGTGTCAAAGGTACATAGTTTTACAGGAGAATATATTAAAGGTTGCTGTGAGACTGGGAGTTGTAGACTTGCAAATCACCTGCAGAGGAGGTATGAAATAAAAACATGGGCTTTCAGTTTTGGGTGTATGAGCTTGTACTTTCCCTAAAGTAAGGATTTATTTTTTTTTTAAATTATACCTTCAACTTGGACCTGCGTTCCGTATTTTATGAAGTAGAGCTCTCCCTGTTTCTTTTGATTCTTAAACTATCTTCTTGTTTTACAACTGTAACTTTTAAACACTGCTACTTTGCAGAGACATTGAGCTCCTGTGTTTTTGCAGTGGTGGTATTTTCACAGCATCAACTAGAAGGATTAAAGCATTTAATTTAGGCTGTAGAGAGCAGAACATTATATTTTCTTGTTTTACCCTGCATACTTTAACATTGTGATTGTGACTAGACCTCAAATAGAATTATCCTTTAATTTCTATCAGTTCATATATCTCAGTATGCTATTTTTAGTTTGCACAATAATTCTACAAAGAATACATTTCCTTCTACTTCTATTGCCTACCCACAAGACACTTCATCTTTTCAGTAAATTAGAAATGGTTTGAAAGCTTTACATCTCTGGATAAAATTGAACAGAACAGATTATTCCTCCTTTCTGCTGTCAGAGAAGCAAAAAACACCCCTCAACAAAGTAATACCCAAAGCCCTGATTGTTGGGAGGATGTTTCTGCAAACATACAGACTGCATTTGGCCTTGGTCTCTAGTGCTGTTGTGAAATATGGTCAGAAGACTTATTGAAAGAGCTGAATGGGTAACACTTTAGTTTTCTTGGGGGAAAAAGAAGCTTTCACTTTGTTATTTAGACTTCAGAGCTTATGGCTTTAGGATACTTTTCTTCATCTTTTGATTTCTCTACATCCATTCTACTTTTATATATTTAGAAGACCTAAAGGTATAGGCTTCAAATTGTGGGAATGCTCATGTCATTGCCATCCCAAATTAGTGGTCTGTAAATTAAAATTCTGGAGCCACCACATGAAAAAGATTGTTATGCTTTACATCATGAAATATTTTACATCAAATACCATGCTGAGCAATGGTTTTTATTTCCTAGTTTCACATGTTGAACAGCTGTACTGGGTAACACTGGTACTGAGAAGTTGAAGGGATTCTCTACAGTGTCCTTTAGATCCAGAGCTTCACTTTGTGTGTTAAGGTGTTCTGCAGGTTATCACACTGAATATAAAAGTCAAATGTAACTATGAATTTGCAGACAGATTTACTCATTAAAAAATCAGCACTCACAGGGATGATTTGTCAATATATTGGTTTTCCTACCAATTTTTCAACAACAAACTAAGGAACATATTTTAAAAACAGTTTTAAGGACTTGAATGCTAAGGAACGCTTTTAAAGCAATTCTCTAAAGAGCATTGAAGTTACTGGGGTGAACTTTGCTGGTACAGGAGAGAGAAAATTCTGTAGACTTATTACAGATGCTTTTGTTTGCATGGGAATAAACTTACTATTTAATAAAATGGTTCCCTTAAAACTGGTCTAAAGCAACAATTCGAGTCTTCTAAAGAGTATTGGAAAAACAAATGGAAGTGGTGAATTATACAGGACTTGTTAAGGTGTTCCTGGAGTTCTTTCAGCTCTTGTAACAGGCTACACAGTAGTTAAACCCTTGAGTACATGAGCTGCATGAGAGACACTTATTAACTGTATCCAGCTTTTAATTTGTCAAAGGGAAGATGAACAGCTCCCTCATACATAGTGCCAGAGGTACTGGATCTCCTTCCTTCTGTCTCCAAGTCACTTTGCTGCTTTCACTGATTTGTGTTGCTTTGGCTGCTGTTCCTCCCATCGTGGCTTTCCAGTGCACAGGAGGCGGAGACATTTTGTTAGAAGTATGTGCAGATTTATTTATCGGGCTCCTTTTTAATATCCTAAAGAAATAAATAGGATTAGGATCTTGTTTTCTTGGGGGAACCATCTTTAAATAACTCAAGTGTTATCTTAGAAGAGCTCAGAGGTGGGGAAATGGCATTGAGGGTCAGTTACCTGCTTCTCCACAGCCCAAGTACTGCCTGGCTCTTCTCTTGGAGTAGAGGTGCTGTGTTCTTGATTTTGGACCAGTTGCTTTTGCCTGTGTCAAGTTCTATCATATCACCTTGATGATGGTAGCAAGTGCAGTTTGATACACTTACTGAAAAACACTGGTAGGAACCTCACTGATGTTAACAATGTTCTTGTTAAAATAGGACGTGGAAGACAGGCTGTAGTATAGCAACATGGTTTTTTCATGGTGATAATCTGTTCCTCTGAAAGACATTTCCAGTAAAACACTATCAGGCCTAAACAGCTGCAGTGAAGTCCAGGACTCATGTGAACATTTCTGTAAGAACTTACACATTGATGGCTTTCAATAATGCTGAAAACATCCAGTGAAAACTGTATGCAGTAAGATCTTAAGTCTCTTTATTTCTGTTGAGAAATCAATGTTATTCCTGGGTTTTTTACTGGTGGCAGTGACTCTTTGGGTGTTGGGTCTGTGCTGACGTATCCCCAAGAATATTTTGGGTAGATCACTAATAAACACTTGATTCTTTAATTATTCCCAGCATGACATCATGGGCTGGGAGGTCACAAACACATCTTGGATTTCTCAGTTCCACTGTCCTTCCTTCTCCTTCCTTTCAGTCACTCAAAATCCATGAGGAATGTGTGCTTGAGGTGTTTGTAATGTTTTCATTCTGACGTGTAGATGAGCCCTCTGTTCCCAGGGTTTCCAAGGCTGCCTGCCTTAAATAGGTCCTTTGGGGAGGGTGACTCCACCCAGCTCTCTGGAGGATGGTGGTAACCCACGCTGCTTGAAATACTTGGTAGATAAGTTTTCCTGTTGTCTGTCCTTAAAATAGGGTAATACACGAAATGAACTTTCAGCCAATGTGGTAGACTTGGCAAAAGATTTTTTTATCCTAATTTCAACAATTGAAAAAGATTTCATTATATTCTGTCTGGATTTAAAATGTGCAGCTTGTAACATGTCACACTTAACTCTTATCACCTCCAAAATAGCACTTATGTATTACATGCATGCAGGAGACACAGCATAAACTTTTTATCTCCTCACAAGTGCCTGCACATCTACTCATACTGAAATAGCTGTTGGATTTTTTATTTATTCCTGCCTTCTCCTCCATTTCTGGATCTTTATTAGCAAATACTGTGAAGTCTCCTAAGCTGTTTAAATCTATTGTATGGTTTGCATTCTCTGCCTGAGAGGGAAGGATCTGTTCAGAGTTTTTGACATCCCCTTCCTCAATCAAATAGCAAATCCTGTGCTTGAATTTAGAAACAAGTTCTGCATTTGAAAGGACCTTAGAACCAGAACTGCATCCTCAGCTTGGTTCCTGGCTTTTAAACATATATTAATAACCTTTGAAGCAAGTAGCTGTTCCCTCTACACTGACCTCTGCATTAGTAATTTGAAATAAAAAGTACTGGTGGTGTTCCTTCCATCTTTCTTCCCATTATCTCAGGGTTTTTTTCTTTTGTTTTCCTTGTCTCTGCAAGGAGAGAAAATTCTTCAAATTCCAGAGCTGTGTGTGTTCATACCATGTTCTTGTAAGGGAATATACTGTTTAAACGTTCAGTTTTTTGTGGGGGTTGCTTCTTTGTACAATTAGAATTTCAGGTATCTCTGATACATCTTCTACTGATCCATCCCTGCATGAATATTAGAAGAATGAGACCAAGCTGATACTGGCACCAACCACATCAGTCTAGAGAAGGAAAGTCCTTGACTTAACCTTAAAAAGAAGAGCTGTTTTGAAATGCTGATATTGGACCGGTTCAGTCTCCTCTTTGTTGGTGGGTTTTAATGTCCCAGCTTGTGTTGCAGGTCTCTGATCTCCCTGAATCTTTGCTGCCAAAGCCAAGCTGAGGATGGGGAAAGGGATGTGTTGCAGCTGACTCAGCTGCACTCTAAATGGCTGTGCTGCTCATGTGTGTTAGGCACAACAATGGTAAGGAACTTACTGAGATACTAATAGTGAGGGTTTTTTCTTCACCAGCAGTTCAGCTCACTTGCACAGTCAGTGATGCAGGAGTCCTGTTGTTCTGTTACATGTGTTGCAACTGTCCTCATGCTGCTTCTTTGGGCTTGCAGGCACAGAGGGCTCTTAGACTCAGTCCCTCTTATTCATCTCATTAGCAAATGTCTCTGCCTTTGTGAGAAAGTTAGAAATACTGTATACAGTTTCCTGCTTCATAAATGAAATTATCACACAACATGTTCCCCTGGCATCTTTCTCTTTGCTTTCTTCAGAGCTAAGTAGCACCAAAGACTTGGTGGTTATACACTTACACACCTTCCTGAACTCGTAGGTAACCTCAGTTACTGCTGCTGGTTTGGCTGGTGGGTATAACCTGTGTTAGATGGGAAAAATCCAGTCTCCTGCTTGAGGCTACTGGAGAATGTTCTGGTGTCATCCAGCAACTCTGTGTTATTCCTGAATCTGACCTCCAAGACTACACTGCCTTGGTTTATTCTGTGTAGGTGGACTTTGTTGAAATATCCACTTCTATTTGTGTTAAAAGTAAGAATCCACCAGAGAGTTGAGAAACTACCCACTTCATTGACTGGTATTGACTTTTTGTGAGGTGCTCTGAACTGGACAAAAATTTGGGTTTGATCCCCCTGTAGTTGTGCTTGTTTTCTGCGATTTAAAAGGTTGTGATAAAGAAATAACTGTGGTTTTAGGAAGCACAGCAAAAGACAATTCCAGCAGAATTAGAGGACTTTGAAGACTGCTCTTGGAGCTGGTTGCACCTGATATGCCTAAAAATTGCAGTTCAGTGTAGTGTTACCTCTTAGACTTAGTGTGCTTTGCTTTATGATTCTCATCTAGGATCTAGTGTTTTGAGAGTCCTGAAATATTAATAGGAAATACATGGAATTCTCAGGGAATGGGTAAAAGAGATCAAGAGACTTGAGCCCACAGCACTATGCTATAAAAAAGTTATACTGCACACTTCTGTCAGGGCTTGTCATGAAACAAGAATGAAGAGAAACTGTGAGAATGAGGTTATTTCAGGTTCATCTTTGAAGTATTTTCCTCCCTGCACGTTATATAATCACTCACATTGAGCCCAAGGGCATATTTTAAGCTAATGTTTGTAACAGATCTATTCTGTGAAGCTTGGAGGAGTATTAAGAAACCCTGGTGTTTCCCAGAACAGCCAGTTCCATAAGAAGTTCTCTGACAGCATCATTAGGATTTCTTGCATCTGATTCCTTTTGTGTTTGATGATTGCAAGGGGCAGGTGAATCCTGCACTAGGTGAAAGCATTTTTACAAGTTCTTAGTTACAAGTACTTGAGGGCTGAGAACTTCAGTTCCATCAGTGGTGACTTCACATGGAATTAAACATAATATGGCACAATACTCTGTGCAGGAGTCAGGGAATGCCTTTGGTGAGCAGTGAGCTTTGCCCCCAAGCCGTGCTCATTGTTGTGGAGGAGGAAAAAAACCTTTTAAGTGAATTACATTAATGGTGATGATAAAATCCTGAACTAAGAGGTGTTTGAAGGCTGGTGCTGAGATGATCCCAGTCTTCCTTTCTCAGCACAAGTGTGGTTGTTGAAAAGGAGGCAGGCTGGGAGCATTAAAGATTGCAGCTCCTTGGTATCACCTCACTATATTTGTCTCACTAGTACTTGTTCTCAACAAAAACAAGCCATCTGGAATTAGCCTATGGCAGTTCTGTTAGTAACTTATCTCTGATAAAGCCTTACATGGATAAGTACTCAGAATTGGGCACTTCATTAATTATATTTTTAATAGAATCTTTTATCTGACCTACCATTTCCTACGGGAGCACAGATGAAATAAAGCTGTTTCAGAACAAATGGTACAAGTCTACAAAAGAATCAAAAAACACATCTCCTTGCTGAAAATAGTCCATGTTGGTCGTTAAAAACCTTCCTTGCAGGTTTCTTGACATCCCTTTTCTTTTATGTGTGGGTTAAACAGGATACTTTTTAATTTTTTTTTTTCTTTTCATATCCTCTAGTTGCTGTACTAAAAGCTTTTGTGCACTTAGGTAAGCACAGACTTTGCAAGGCCTTTAATATTTTTCTTTGCATCATTTAAATTCAACATACTCAAAATTGTTTCCTGTTATTTTACATTTAGCTCTGAGTTCTATTCTGGCTTGAGTAGTGAGACACCTGGCAAGAAGTTTTATATGGGAGGTGGGGAGAGAGCTTGCAAAGCTCTAAAATATGGTGGGGGTTTTTTTGTCTTCCATACCTCCCTGGCATTACTTTCTCATGTGAAAGCTGGTCCTGCTCATGGTGTGTTGCATTTGTAGGAAGACACAGAGTCAAAATGGAAGCTGAAGAATGTGCTGAAATGGGATTGTATTGCAGGCCAGGAGAAAAGGGATAAATAAGAATCCTAAAAAAATTCCATTCCTTAAAGGTGGCTGGAAATAAGAAGGATAGGAAATGGCAGGAAAGCTGTATCAATATGGAAAAAAACCCCTTTAAAAAACAACAGCTTGTGTAAGGGTTGGGAAAAGCTGGTGGCAACATGAGCATGGTGATGGAATGAGGTGTGGAGGAACCTAACAAGTCACACTCCAGGTGTTGTGGGTATAACTTGGAGAAGCCTGTTGCCAGAGCAGCCATAAAAAGAGGCAGGAGGGGTTTTATGGCTGAGTGACACACTTGGGCAGAAGTGGACAGTGTAGAATGTGCCAAGAGTGTCTGTACATAACTAAACTGTGTAGTAATAGCACCCATAATATCTTTTAAATTTTGTATTCCATGTCATGATTCTTAGAGACTCAAGTTGATTTGTTGGAGTAGAGTAGGAACACACTCTGCAGTGAGTCATAGAATCATAGACAGTGCTGGGTTGGAAGGGACCCACCAGGATCATTGAGTCCAACTCCTGGCCCTGCACAGGACACACCAAGAATCCCACCATGTGACTGAGAATGTTGTTGAAATACTTCTTGAGCTCTTTCAGACTTGGGGTCATGACCACTGCCCTTGGGAGCCTGTTCCAGTGCCCAGTCACCCTCTGGGGGAAAAACCTGATATCCAACCCAAACCTCCCCTGACTCGGCTCCAGCCTTTGGGTCCTGTCACTGGTCACAAGAATGAAGAGATGGGCCTGCCCTTCTGCTTCCCAGCTCAGGAGGATGTTAAAGACCACAGTGAGGTCTCCCCTCAATCTCCTCCAGCTGAACATACCAAGTGTCCTCAGCTGCTCCTCACACACTTCCCCTCAAAGCCCTTCCTCATCCTTGTTTCTCTCCTTTGGACTCTCTCTAATGGCTCAATATCTGTTTTATATTGTGGCACCCAAAACTGCTCCAGTATTGGAGGTGATGCCGCCCCAGGTCAGAGCAGAGCAGGACAATCCCCTCCCTGGCCCGGCCGGTGATTCTGGGCCTGATGCCCCCAGGACACGGTTGTCCCTCCTGGCTGCCAGGGCACTGCTGACTCGTGGCCAAGTGGCCACTGACCAGGACCCTCTGGGCCCTTCCCCAGCTGCTCTCCAGGATCTCATTCCTCATCTGTACATCCAGGGTTGCCCCATCCTGGGTGCCATTTTAGGGAGTCAGTAACGCCACCTTTCTGAGTGTAACTGGGAGGAAGTTGTGTCTGCCACCTCACCAAGGCTCCTTATCTTGTTTATTAGTCCTTGAGAGGTAACATGGACTTTTTTTTTCTTCTTTTAAGTTTTGTCAGTTTAAAAACTTTAAGGCTTAAGTATCTAAAGTTGTTCCTCACACCTAAGGCCAGTTCTGGATTATTTCACTTGGGGATATAACCAAAGGTCCATGTGTGCTGCATGCCTCTGCAGAAGGCAGTGGGATGGATTAGTCATGTACTCAAGGTTCATTTTCTAAGTTCAGTGCCAGACCTTTCTGAGTGACTGATCCTCATCTCACTTCTCTCTGTGAAAATACAAATTGTCATTTAGTTTTCCTTATAATTAAGCGAAACTTTTACATTTGAACTTTCCTTTATAGCTGATTTCTTTCTCTCTTCTCCAAGATTGCCCTATTCTGCTTTATTTTTCTCTGTGTTAACATTAAGGAAGGAGTAGCTCTGATGAGCATTTACCATCCTCAGAATTTGCATAGCAAGATTTAAATGTTCTTTCTTGCTTAACACACAAGGCCTAGTGCTCTTTGAGAAGTATTTTTCATCAAAAGTTGAGATTCTTTCTAGCATTATAAACAATTCCTACACTTAAGGATTAAAAATTATGATTGTCGTCTTTGAATTCAAGGCAGAGCTGAGAATCCACCACTCCCCCAACTTTCTGTGAGAGAAACTTGTGCTGAGATGGAGCACAGAGTTAAACATTTTATTTTGGAAAGAAAACTTTCATAATTCTTTTATGTTTGGAGATGCATAGCACACATTGATGTGTAGATGGCATTCACAGGTAAGTAATTTCCCACTTAAGTTTAATGGGTATCTCCAGGAGTTGAAATGAATTCAAACTCATTTGGTGTTCCAGGTATGCTGCCGTTATAAGAATTGATATAATGGTCAAGGTAAAAGTTCTAAAAAGGAAAATAGTTTCTCTCCTTTTCTAGTCCAGTGGAAAATACATTTAAAAGGCCATTTTCCCTGCAGAGATGACCTTGTGTTCAGGGTCTTTCACTAGAGCAGGAGAAGAGCGTGAGAGTTTTGCTTAATTCTCAGTATTGTGCAGTCTCTGCTCCTGGAGGTTTTCAGCATAAACCTGGATTAACCCCTGAGGAACCCATTCTGACCCCACAGTTTTTAGCAGTAGGTTGAACAAAGACTTTCCAGGTTTCTTCCAGCCTGACTTATCCTGTCATCTTGGGATGCTGAATTCCCCTGTTTTGCCAATGGGAAACAAAGGAACCAGAAATCCTAGAGTGATGTAATTTTTAGCTGCCTTCAGTAACTAAAATACACTGTCCAACAGTATATTTGACATATGGAACTGACCTTCAGGAGACTCTCAAGTTCATTATTTTTTTAGTTCATTTTTCTTCCAGCTTTTAACATGCTGGAGGAAACACAAGGTATTTGGATTGGAAATTGTTCATGTTTAGTGGATCTTTTTTCCAGAGAATATTTGATCATTTCATAGTGACTAATAGTAT
>VYZS01082690.1:0-19547 GCA_013400695.1 Neodrepanis coruscans | reverse complement strand
TGTTATTCTTGGACTGCTGCCGATGAATATTGATAGTAATGGCAGGAATTAATGCGAATTTGTAGGTATTATTGTCATTGAATAAATTGACATCATTGTCTTTGTTTTACAAGGCAAAATTTTTTTCACCGATATCTGAATTCATGCTTAATTCATGCTGCTGCCTTGGATATTGTTGCTGGACAGAAGCCTGGGCATGGAGTGCACTGAAGGCCAAAATAAAACAAACAAACAAACAAACAAAACCAGCAAAAAGCAATCCCTGTAGAAACCCACTGAAAGTGAAATTGATTTTGAAATTCTGTTTTCACAGTGTTGATGGAAGTGCAGCTTGTTCAGCCAGAGAACAGAGGGAGCTGTGCTGAGCTCCATCATGATGCCTCGTCATCAAGAGGAGGAAGGGAACAACTTGCATGGCAGTACCAGTCCAGTACCAGTCCACCTTGCAAGACATACAAACAATTAATTTCATCCTTCATTACTGTTGTGGTTTGAGAACCAAGGGTTTTCCTAGAAGGAAGGGAAGAGGTTCTTTTTCACACTTTTTTTTGTTTTTTCTAAGAAAGCAAAGCATGAAAACAAAGGATGAATCCCGGCAGTTTGCAGCAGGCCGGCAGATCTGCCCATCAGTGCCTGTCAGGCCGAGGTGCACTTGCCACCAACCCTGGCCCCCGGTTAACCTACGTCCTTGCAGGGGGTGACGGCACTGGCTGCCAAGTGGTGACATGAGCCCTGCACCTGCCAGCGCAGCAGTGTGGTTTTCCCTGCACTGGGCACGGAGCGGCAGCAGGGTGGCGGCGGCAGGGTGGTGGCGGCGGCTGCAGGTGCGGCCACTGGCTTTCCCTGCCTGGCTTGTGCTGAGGAAGGGAGCGGCAGCAGCAGCCCCCGCTGGTCCCTCTGGCACAGCAGGGTGGTGCTGGGTGCAGGGCAGCTCCTGTTGGGCCCTGCCCACACACCTGCTGGCCCTGTACCGGCAGTGGCAGGGTACGCTCACTGGCTCCCACTTGTGTGGTTGATGGAGTGGTGTGGAGCAGTGGCCACGGGTGTCCCTGTGCTGGTGCTGCCCTGGCAGCGCTGTGCAGAGTTGGCCACTGCTGCAAGTGCTTGGTTGGCTGCTGCCGGTGGCCAGTTCCATGTAGACCTGGCAGCAGGCACAGCGCTGGCTATCTGGAGCTGTGGCTGGGGGTGCTGCCTGTGGGCGGTGCCCTGGGGACCCCTCTGGGCCCCTGCAGGTGGCAGCAAGTGCCCCCCAGCAATGTGCCAGTGACCTGTGCCCCATGGCACTGGCAGGGTGGTGGAGGCCCTCCTCCCACTAAGCTGCAAGCCACAAGACATTTGGCAGTAACACCTCCATGTTGCCTTGTGGTGAAGTCTCGGGAAGGAGGCGGCACCCAGCACTGTCACCCAATGAAGAGGTGGCCTGCTTCGGAAGGGTGCCCTAAAAAAACATGAGAACGGGCACCCTATAAAAGTAGCAGGCATGGAAGTTGTGCCTCCTTTGCAGCTTGGCTTTTGTCCCAGGTCCATCTTGGCTCTGCTCCCTTGCCTCTCAGGTCTTTCCCATTGCCCAGGCAGCAGCACGGTTGGATCCACAGCAGAGGCAGTGTGGTGCTGAAGAATATGCTGCTCCTAGCAGTGCTATCTCTCCCACTTGGGCTCCCCAGGATTTCCTTTCATTCTTTTTATTTTCCAGGACCTCTGGAGTGGGACCAGCGCCATCCACGGCCAGTCTCTCTTGCCTTCTCTTACTCCACCAGCCGAGCAGCCAGACCAGAGGAGCATAGTTTGTTCTTTTTGCTTGCTATTGTCAGGTTTACTGTTTGTTACATAAATTCTTTTGGTTGTTGTTACTCTATTTGATCTCTTGTCACTTGATAATGCCCCGTATCATCCAAATCAGGACAGCTACTTTGTTCAAAAAGTTATACAGCTCAGAATATCATCAGACTTTTTTGACTAACAAGGTCCGGTTTGTTGCAAAGGACACTTGGGCTACTTTGGCAACACCAGGATTTGCTGGGCTTCCCAACCACATCTTGGCTGCACAGAAGTATGCATCCCACAGCATATTCAGATCAAGATATATGAGCAAGACTGTTTCTCCTAGGTCTCCAATGATGGATGTTGTTTCAACAGCCATGGAGAAAGGCAGCAGGGCAGTTTTTTGTATGAGCAGCACTGCCGGTGTCTATCTGTACTCTAAATGAGCCCATGCCCTCCAACCAGGAGTTAAGCACCAGACTGATCCAACACCTTTTTCATATTACCTCCCACACAGAGTTTATGTCTCTGTTTAGACACTGAGTAGGTGTTGGCAAATAATTGACTTTTTTTGTCTAGCCATACTCCTAAGAGTCAAAGAGAAACTAAGTCAAAATAAAAGGTTTTAATGACATCCTGGGATTTTTTATATGTGATATATTTTATAAGGAGTGACAAGCTTATCCTTCTCTTTAAAGTTATTTCAAAGTTCTTTTGGCATCAAGAGGGTAGGTACAGACTAGGTAAATGTTTATGGACATAATTGTGTTGCCCAGAGATCAGAGATCTCTGCTAAGAAATGCAAAACTATTGCTGCCAGCTCAGTGAAAAGCCCACTGCTTGTAGCCATCTCACTAGGAACTTCTCTAAAGACTTAGCTGCTCTGGGGAAATGGGAAAATGCCATCTCCTCCCAGCCTGAAGTTATTTAAATGCTCCAGTGTCAACCAATATCATAGTGCTTTAATGTTTTCTCCATTAGACAGCTGCTGAATCTGCCTTTATGGGAAAACCACCCTTGAAGTCACTTGACCTCTTGGTGCCTTAGTCAACAGAGATGGAACATTGAATAAAACCAGGATGTTGCTAGAAATCATATGGCTCATTTGAACTGGGGAGGGAGGGCATTTTTAGGAATTGTTTCTCTTTCTCCTAGGGTAAATAAGAGTTTGGCTTATGCAATTATATGCAAAGGTACACAGATTCTGTTTTGCAAGAATGTATTTTCACAGTCCAGTAGTCATCTTTAAAAGGTCAACACTCCTATAAGAAAAAGCAGCATGCATTTAGAAGAAATACCCTGTATTTCTTGTATTCAGATACCAGGATCGCTGCATGGGAAGCACTGGCATATAGATGAGATCTGCTTTAAATATCAAGACTTTAATTTGTTTTATAATTCTAGCAGAATTTTTGTTACAAGTAAAACAATTCAATAAGTTCAAAATAGATATTTTTCTCAGAGACAAGACACCACAACTTACAGTGATGACTTTTTCACTATCATGACCGAACAGCCTCCCCAGAGAGCTGCCAGCAATTGCCTGGAGGTCATGAGCTTGTTTCCTTCCCTTTTTTCTGGCCTTCTGCTAAAGCAGACTTGTTCAGACATCAAAATCAGCTCTGTTGCTGCTTCAATATACCAGCAATACCTAATCATCCTGCTCTGCCAAATCATGGAGTGGATTTCATGAAGTACTATGGGAAGCAGGACTAAAGATACCATGTTGATTTAGAAATGAGATGAATGTAAGAAAATATGAAGCCATGAAATCAAGAGTCATGTGGCAACATAGGTGGAAGGGGCAGAGCTTGAAACCTCAAACCAGAAAAACGTACACATTATCTACTAATCTACCAGAAGGACAGTTTATAACTATGTTTCTCACATCTATTTGATTTATGTCAATCAGATACTCCATTGTAGTGTACCTTACTGAAAAGAAGAGGCATTTAAATATTGAATTTATGTGAAGCTGTCAAATGATGAGCAATTCCAGGAGGCTGACACTTTCATTTGAATGTTTGCAATGCAGACTGAGAAATTCTAGAGAAGCACGACAGGAATTCTAGTACAACTTCATAGTTGTGTATCTGGATGGAGAATATCTTTGCTTGCAAAAAAGATCAAAGTAGTTTTGATTGGAATGCAGAGTTCTACTATTGTGGCACACTGCTAAACACTGCATGATCAGAAGTTTTCCTTTCATGATGCCACGAGCTCTTTATCTTTGGTGATAGGAGCCTTCACCGCTCTTGCTATTTTCATTTAGCTTTCATGTTTGATTTTAAGATCAGCAAAGGTTACATTGAAACCATATTTACAGCTTCACATGACTTTTGGGACCATCAATACATTATGAAGGGTTTCTAAACTTTAGTGGGTAAATTGACAGCCCTGGTCTGCACTATCTTCTGAATACGAGAAGAACAAATCAAGATGATCTAAATGCCTCTAAAACGCTTCTGATGATGTGTCCCTCATAAAATTCTGACATCCATTTACGGGGAGAAATATACTGTGTAATAATGGCAGTAAAATAAATTTCTGCACATAGTANGTAAAATAAATTTCTGCACACATAGTACAAGAAAACTACATATACTGGATGACTTGAAACTTCATTTAAAAAGCACAGAAAAAAAACAGATGTATCAGTGAATCAGAAAACAAAGGGCAACAGCTAATTCCAGAGGACAGGATACACAAGCTGTTTAAAGACATGGCTGGAAGCCCAAATTATAAGAAAAAAACATTTGTAGAAAGGATGTAGAAAGGGAGACATTAGCATGACTATGAAGTAGAAGCTGTCCAGTTCTGAGGTCTACTGGNGCCCATGCCCTCCAACCAGGAGTTAAGCACCAGACTGATCCAACACCTTTTTCATATTACCTCCCACACAGAGTTTATGTCTCTGTTTAGACACTGAGTAGGTGTTGGCAAATAATTGACTTTTTTTGTCTAGCCATACTCCTAAGAGTCAAAGAGAAACTAAGTCAAAATAAAAGGTTTTAATGACATCCTGGGATTTTTTATATGTGATATATTTTATAAGGAGTGACAAGCTTATCCTTCTCTTTAAAGTTATTTCAAAGTTCTTTTGGCATCAAGAGGGTAGGTACAGACTAGGTAAATGTTTATGGACATAATTGTGTTGCCCAGAGATCAGAGATCTCTGCTAAGAAATGCAAAACTATTGCTGCCAGCTCAGTGAAAAGCCCACTGCTTGTAGCCATCTCACTAGGAACTTCTCTAAAGACTTAGCTGCTCTGGGGAAATGGGAAAATGCCATCTCCTCCCAGCCTGAAGTTATTTAAATGCTCCAGTGTCAACCAATATCATAGTGCTTTAATGTTTTCTCCATTAGACAGCTGCTGAATCTGCCTTTATGGGAAAACCACCCTTGAAGTCACTTGACCTCTTGGTGCCTTAGTCAACAGAGATGGAACATTGAATAAAACCAGGATGTTGCTAGAAATCATATGGCTCATTTGAACTGGGGAGGGAGGGCATTTTTAGGAATTGTTTCTCTTTCTCCTAGGGTAAATAAGAGTTTGGCTTATGCAATTATATGCAAAGGTACACAGATTCTGTTTTGCAAGAATGTATTTTCACAGTCCAGTAGTCATCTTTAAAAGGTCAACACTCCTATAAGAAAAAGCAGCATGCATTTAGAAGAAATACCCTGTATTTCTTGTATTCAGATACCAGGATCGCTGCATGGGAAGCACTGGCATATAGATGAGATCTGCTTTAAATATCAAGACTTTAATTTGTTTTATAATTCTAGCAGAATTTTTGTTACAAGTAAAACAATTCAATAAGTTCAAAATAGATATTTTTCTCAGAGACAAGACACCACAACTTACAGTGATGATTTTTTCACTATCATGACCGAACAGCCTCCCCAGAGAGCTGCCAGCAATTGCCTGGAGGTCATGAGCTTGTTTCCTTCCCTTTTTTCTGGCCTTCTGCTAAAGCAGACTTGTTCAGACATCAAAATCAGCTCTGTTGCTGCTTCAATATACCAGCAATACCTAATCATCCTGCTCTGCCAAATCATGGAGTGGATTTCATGAAGTACTATGGGAAGCAGGACTAAAGATACCATGTTGATTTAGAAATGAGATGAATGTAAGAAAATATGAAGCCATGAAATCAAGAGTCATGTGGCAACATAGGTGGAAGGGGCAGAGCTTGAAACCTCAAACCAGAAAAACGTACACATTATCTACTAATCTACCAGAAGGACAGTTTATAACTATGTTTCTCACATCTATTTGATTTATGTCAATCAGATACTCCATTGTAGTGTACCTTACTGAAAAGAAGAGGCATTTAAATATTGAATTTATGTGAAGCTGTCAAATGATGAGCAATTCCAGGAGGCTGACACTTTCATTTGAATGTTTGCAATGCAGACTGAGAAATTCTAGAGAAGCACGACAGGAATTCTAGTACAACTTCATAGTTGTGTATCTGGATGGAGAATATCTTTGCTTGCAAAAAAGATCAAAGTAGTTTTGATTGGAATGCAGAGTTCTACTATTGTGGCACACTGCTAAACACTGCATGATCAGAAGTTTTCCTTTCATGATGCCACGAGCTCTTTATCTTTGGTGATAGGAGCCTTCACCGCTCTTGCTATTTTCATTTAGCTTTCATGTTTGATTTTAAGATCAGCAAAGGTTACATTGAAACCATATTTACAGCTTCACATGACTTTTGGGACCATCAATACATTATGAAGGGTTTCTAAACTTTAGTGGGTAAATTGACAGCCCTGGTCTGCACTATCTTCTGAATACGAGAAGAACAAATCAAGATGATCTAAATGCCTCTAAAACGCTTCTGATGATGTGTCCCTCATAAAATTCTGACATCCATTTACGGGGAGAAATATACTGTGTAATAATGGCAGTAAAATAAATTTCTGCACATAGTACAAGAAAACTACATATACTGGATGACTTGAAACTTCATTTAAAAAGCACAGAAAAAAACCAGATGTATCAGTGAATCAGAAAACAAAGGGCAACAGCTAATTCCAGAGGACAGGATACACAAGCTGTTTAAAGACATGGCTGGAAGCCCAAATTATAAGAAAAAAACATTTGTAGAAAGGATGTAGAAAGGGAGACATTAGCATGACTATGAAGTAGAAGCTGTCCAGTTCTGAGGTCTACTGGTTTCTGCATACAGAAAATATTGATGGTGACACTGAGAAAGGATCAGCCCACAGAGAGGGACAAAGAACAGGCAAGCTGGTGCACATACTAAGTTCACATCACAAGCTCCAGAGTCCTGGGAAGTATTTAATCTCTTCAAACTCCTTCAGGGAAGGTGTAACTCAAGATGGAGCTGCACCTAAACACCACAATTAATCTCTGTATCGACATGACAGATATTCTTTAAAGTTAAATGTACTCCCAACACAAACTGTATGGATAGGGCTGCATGTTATTTACAGTGCACTTCACTGAATCCCAACATGTCTCAGTTAGTGATGTGCCCTGTTAAGTATCCTATTCATAAGGCATATAAAGTTATATTGACCATGATAACATGTTTGTTTCATAAACCCTTGCCTATTGTGAAGCACTGGTAGATCTGTGTAATTCAGAGACCTCCCTCTTGACCTACTTCAGCGATAACTGCTTTTTTGTTCCGTCCTTTGATAAATATTATTTCACATCTGGAAGACAGTCCCACATATTTTAATATCTGCAACAGATGTTTTGTGTATAATTTAAAAATAGTTTTTAAGTGAAAGTTTAAAGAGCTGACGCATATTACTTTTATTGTTGTTCTTATTCAAAACAAATAATATGTAAGTTTTCTTGCTCCACTGCTGCAACAGTAGAAATGCACAATAAGTTTCAGTTCAGTATAACAAGGTTTTCCAGCCAGCAGAAGTCACTTCAATGATCATTGAATAACATTGCTATTAACTATCAGTGCAAAATCCTGATGCAGAACTGTCTCCCAACCCTATATTAGAAGCAACTCTCTCATATAGAGTCTTCTTGTAAGTTATAAAAATATTTGTATTCTTCACAGTCTGTAGCCAACCAAAAGTTATTGTTTTTCTACAAATTCCATAAGTGGCTTAAACTCTGATATTTATGCTGTTACAGGAAGGCTTATTTTGTGTGCAGACATGAACTCTCCAGGGATAAAACTTCCAGTAGATTTCACCTTCCATTCTCTTTCATTGATATTGTCTCCCATGAACTTTAAAATCTCTGTTTTCATTATTTCTCTTCAATTCCCAGCAAGGCATAACAGAAATCAATGCAACAGATGATGCCAGTAGGCCTGTCTATTTAAAATCTCAAGGATGGGCTAAGTGTGGGAAGAGCAGTACTATGACAGACCTATTCTGCTCACTGCAAACCACAAGCTGACTCACACTAGTCAATGGCTCTGTTGCATCTGTTCTGGGCTTTTAAAGGAGTTTCAGTCATCAGTGTGCTCTAGATGGTACACATTTTGAGTGAAGTTTTGAGGAAATCCGTTCTCACACAGTAGAGTAAAAGTAAAGAAAAATGACTCATTGCTCACTAAGTGTTAAAAGTCACTAAAATTTTTTACCTAAAGATCAAATAGGTTTGTTCTCTTTATCTGCATCTCTGTTGCCACCCAAAAGTATGTCTGCAGAAACTGCTGGTTCATAAAGTTGCTGAATTGTTCACTGAATTAGCCAAAGGATTCTAAACTTTATTGCTAAAGGGATTGAAATAGTTATTTATAATCCAAATATTCACTTCCTCAAAAACAGTAGGAAGAAGAAAAAAAAAGGAATCTTCATTTTGCAACAGTAAGAGCATTAATATATACTGGAAAGTTTATTACACTATAAATCATTGTTATAAAAGAGTTTTCTTTGGAACAGTTATAAAATAAATTAAAGAAGATAAACAATGATTCATATGTTCATGTCAATTCTGCTGATCTACTTAAAATGTGAATGAAAATTAGTGACTTGTAGGAAGCCTCTGCTTTCTTAGCTATGAAGTTTGGTGTTTGACAGAAGAATTTGATTGAAAATAATGACCTCATCCACTGATTTACAATTGAACATTCTGTTATTGGGGATATAACTAAGCTTTCCGCTAATTAGAGCTCATTTGGGCTCATTATGTAGAGACTGACATTTCTTATAAAATAAGAGGGTATGCTGGAGACATGTATGTTTCAGCTACAGTCTGGAATTCTGGTATCATTTGAGGACTGCAATTTTGAAAAAAAAAAACCTGAAGGCCTCATGAGCTGTGAAGAGGACGAAGCAGAAAGTATAAAGGCTGTGCACTGTGCCACTCTAAATGCAGAAGGGTTTGCCACCCATCACATCACTGGTCTGGGAAGTACCCAGAGTTAAGTCTCCAGGCCAAACTCCAAATCAGGTTTTGTGGCTCTCATAAACAACTAGTTGAACCAGGTNTTTCTTTCTCTTTCTTTTTATTTTCTGCATTCGTAAGCTTTTTGAC
The DNA here is from genome assembly GCA_013400695.1 of Neodrepanis coruscans. Classification (NCBI taxonomy): domain Eukaryota; kingdom Metazoa; phylum Chordata; class Aves; order Passeriformes; family Philepittidae; genus Neodrepanis; species Neodrepanis coruscans. The sequence continues at coordinate 10,296 of VYZS01082690.1, read as the reverse complement.
ACATTTCCAAAAGTTCTGCAAACCCAGTGAAGTCAGTGAAGTTTCTTAGGTATAACTGAGTTTGAGAATATATTTTTATGAGCTTTGTCATACTTTCTCTTTTGAGAGTAAACAAAAACGTCTGTGTATATGAAAAATTCCTGTCAAACCATTTTTATTTTCAAGTGTTTTTGTAATATTTGCAAACAACTCTGTGCAGTTTTGGGCCTTACCTTCTTCTGATACCTGAAGAACGGTGCATACATAAGGTACAAATGTATCTCTTGTTGATTGCTTCTGAGTAAAACAATGATTAACCATCCATTCCTTTTCCTAACTGTGTAAAAAGAATATCTTGGCAGACTTCCCACCTTCAAGTGTTTCTATGTTTCAGCTTGACGACACCTTTTAATATTAATATAAACCTTGTCATAGCAACATGAGTGTTGCCAAAAAAGGTCACTAAAGTCACTTAGAAAAATAATTTGAATTACTGTGGGGAAAATAGCAGATTAAGCCCAGCTTCCCAAAATTGTTCTAGTACACACAATCATTTCAGTCCCAATCTCTGGCTCAGTTTTGCATTCCCTGTCCATTTGCAAGGAAACATGGCTTCACTTTTCATTAGATCTTAACAGCAAGAAGTAACAATACACAGGACTCCACCCTTAACTATCAGTAATTTGCAGCATTTAAGAGTGATTTTTGCTGAACACAGAGAATAACCAATAAGGTTTATAGGCCCAGACTCTCAGCAGATGTTCTTTCCCTTCACAGCTGCTCTCAGGGAAGTGTGTCTATAAGGGTGGTAAACCTTGTTCAAGTACAGGGCATCAATGAAGTCATGGAAGAAAAGACTGTCCTTAGAGAGGCTTCAGTTAGATGCAGAAACCAACTGGTTGCAATCATCAGTACTTTAGGCAGAAGATTATTAATAATAATAAATAGAAAGCAAAATGTGCACCAACGAATCTGCCAATGCAGGGCTGGGATTTGAGTCAGGCAACAGACAGTTCTTAAAACCTCTAAGTGTACCTGACTTTCTCCTCACATAAAAGCAAGAGACTGATATTTTCCTATGTAAGTCTGGTTATTGTTTTTATTTCAAGAGTATTAATTACGATGGCAAAGGATAGCACATGTACATAACAAACCATTGACATACTTCTTTTAATGTGTCCCTTACTGTCTGTTCTTTGAATCACTGTCACAAGACTTTCCACAAGAAAAGTTAAATTAATAGGTGAAATCCTTGACCTGAAGAAAATAACACTGAAACCTTTCAACCCCACCCTAACAACTCCTACACAACTCGGTGGTTCCTGAGTTCAGGACAGAAGACAAACAGAAATATAATGAGAAACCATCTCTGGTTAGGCTACACTGCCATCCCTTCTTCAGACCACACTGTGACTCCACAGGCTAAGGTGATTTATGAGGTTATGTTCGCTGTGCCTTTGTCTCAATTTTGCCCATGTATTAAAAACAGGAACAGAGGACATATCAAAAACCACACTACTACTCTATCCGTACTCTGAGCGCAGCTACTGTGAAGAAACAACTCTTTCCACACTTTTTTTTTTTTGACAAAACGTTAAAGAAGAATGAAGAAACTTCAGTTTTTAAATGAGATGCAACATATGATTTAGCTACTCTTTTTAAAGCTTTGTAAACTCAAATGCCTTCATAAAGAAATTTCAGAAGGAAACTGCAGGCTTTTCAGAGCATGTCTACTTTGAATTAGTGCTTAAAGATGCAAAATCCACTTGCCTTTTGAAGTGCACTCATCATTTGTCAAGGAAAGTACTTAAAAAAATTTATTGGGTGTGTCTGGTACTTTGGGCAAACATGAAAAGATATATCAGGAAAAAAGAAGAAACCATAGAGTTTATTTTTATCATATGCTCAAGAATCACAAAAAATATTTCACAAGAATCAAATACCCAGAACAGGCATGTCTGATCTGAAGGAGCATGAAAAGACAAGAAAATTCATTTGCTGAGATCTTAAATTGCTAATGAGTATTTCATGTGATGATGATAATTTCTTTACTAAAGATAAGAAGGCATTATGAGCGGGAGCTATGAGATGATCATATAAAGAGAGTAGGTTTATGTTAGATATTTGTAAAAAATTCTTTACAGTGAGGGCAATGAGGCAATGAAACAGGTTGCCCAGGGAAGTTGTGGATGCCCCGTTACTGGATGTCTTCAAGGCCAGGTTGGATGAAGCTCTCAGAAACTTGGTCTGCTTGAAGGTGTCTCTGCCCGTGGCAGGGGGGGTGGAACTAGATGATCTTCAAGGTCCCCTTACAATCCAAACTATTCTATGAATGTACGATGCAGAAAGTCTGTTGCCATTGCTGTTGGCAGCACCACAGAAGAGCCAACTGTAAAACTATTATTATCCATGGGAAGACATGGAGACCACTACCTTTGAGGGACCTTAGTGTTGAAAATTCTCACAAAAGGACCCTCATATAGTTAAAGGAGGGCATCATCCTAAACCTGCGATGTCATAGGATCACAGAATAAATTAGGTTGGAAAAAAACTCTGAGATCAAGTCCAATATGTGACCGAACAACTAGATCATGGTACTCAGTGTTATGTCCGGTCTTTCCTTAAATGTCTCCAGGGAGAACAACTCCACCACCTCACTGGGAAGCCAATTCCGGTGTCTAATCACTCTTTTTATGAAGAATTTCTTCCTAATGTCCAGACTAAACCTACCTGGTGCAGCTTAAGACTATGTCCTCTCATCCTGTCACTGGTTGCTTGGAGAAAAGGTCAACCTCCACTGATTACAACCTCCTCTGAGTTAGTTGTAGAAAGCAATAAAGTCTCCCCTCAGCCTCATCTTCCCCAAGCTGAACAACCCCAGCTGCCTCATCTGCTCCTCATAAGGCCTGTGTTCCAGTCCCTTCACCAGCCTCATGCCCTTCTTTAGATCCACTCCAGCGCCTCAGTGTCCTTCCTAGATTGAAGAACCCAGAACTGAACACAGTACTTGAGGTGTGGCCTCACCCAGTGCTAAGTACAGGGGAAGAATCCCTTCCCTAGTCCTGCTGGCCACACTATTCCTGATACAGGTCAGGATGCCATTGGCCTTCCTGGCCACCTGGGCACACTGCTGGTTCAGCCATCTGTCGACCAGTGTCCTCAGGTCCTTTTCCACTGGGATGCTTTCCAACCACTCTGCCTCTAGCCTGTAGTGCTTCATGGGGTTATTGTGTCTCAAAGGTAAGTCCTGAAAAACAAGCAAGATAGAAAATTACTGAGCTGTGACAGTGTTATTAAAACTGTCAAATGAATCATGTGAGAGAGTAACTTACATCCCCTCTCTCTATGTATATATGGCAATAGGGATCTCAGCTAACAAATTTAATTGCTTCCAAGACCTGCTGACTTGGTAACAAGATGGTGATAAAACAGCTCTGCTGAAGAAGTCCAGGTCCTCCACTGTCCTGTCAGCTGACACTTAGAGGCACAGAGCCCACTGTGTGCTCTCGGTTCCACTGAACTGCGAAATATACGTTATCCCACATAGGCATTGCAATCCTGAGAAACACAAGAAAAAAACAAGGGGAAAAAAAAAAGTCCTATCTTGATAGCATCTAAACAGCTTGCAGTAAAAATGGCTAGCAGTCACACACTAAGCACACAGTGAAAACTAATTTTTATATACCTACTTATTAGGGATACCTTATCCATGCTGAGCATAGAACAAGGAAAGAGTGGTCTGGGATCCTACCTCAGTGCATATGCACAAAACACCTGGAATATTGTCACAAAGAGTCTTTAAGTCTACTAACTCCTGAATTATCTGGCTTTTTATATTGTGGCTTTTTGGATAGTCTCTGTGTGTATAATTTTAATATATGGCAGCCAAAGAATTTTAATAAGCAGATCTAGCCTTTCTATAAATCTTCTGACTTTTAATTGAGAAGCACAAAAGTTCTTCTCATAGGTTAAATGGATTTTTGTTTTAGTGTTAATTTCTCACTAGGCCACATGACTCTAAATCAAGACATCTTTCTTTTGCTATGTATTCAAATTAGGAAAATTTGGAGAGATTGATTAAACTCACCCTTCTGTCCATTCACTTCATACTCCTTCCTGACTTGCCTTTGGGGCTTATAATATATTCAGACCCTAAATACTTGAATGTTTCTGTCTAAATCCTGAAATCACAAAACATGTAAGTGTATAATTCATGACTAAGCTCCAGCATGCTGCAGAAAAATCTTAGTACGTCTTCCCTCTTTTAGGGCCCTGTGTGATGCTTTTCAAGAAAAACACACTGATTAAAGCCCCTGTCTTCTCCTGTCATTCATCACTGAGAACTCAATGTTTGGAGGGCTTAGTGGGGGGTGCGATATCCAGCTACAGATTTTCCTCTGCTTGATCTCTGTGTAGGATTTAAATCTATGTCCTCTAACCATTGTAAAGCAAAGCTAGAGGTTTCAATTCTGATATCCTCTCAGTCTCTCTTGTCCTACTGTACAAAAATACTTAAATATTCATTGAGCTTGGACAGAGTGTGAAATTTACTATATTTAGATCATAATCTCTGCTCATACAGCTAGTAATGTATGTGTAAAGTGGATCACCTTCAACAAGCAGATTTTTTTAAGCTTATTCTAAGTGTAAGGGAAGTCTCTTGGGAGGAGAGCAATTTTATTTCAAGGCCTTGCTCTAAATCAAATGTAAGGAGGACTTGAATATCAAGATTCACTGCTTTGAACTCAGCTAAGATGGCAGCCTTCCTGTTTTGGTTTGGTTTGGTTTGGTTTTTTAATATCACATTTGCATCTATCCTACTTTTGGAACTGATTCATAGCTGTGAAATACATGTTAACAGAATGTGCAGATGAACTACCTTTTAAAAAAGAGCTAAATCCTATTCCTGCCTGGGAATACCCTGATGGCCAACTTAAGTTGCCTCACCGTGCATCTGGCTGTTTTTTCTGAGACTCCTGCCTTTATATACTTAACGCACTCTATCAGTTGCCTGGCACTAATTTGGCTGTTGAGAATTGCCCATTTGTGCAACTGGGACACAGTTCCCCATATGTGCTCAGGCCAGATGGGAGGCAGAGTGATGGCTCTAAGGATTCTTTGGAGGCTACGAGGACAGCAAGGGTGACTCTCCCTCCTTGGTGTGGAGAGCCTGGAGGGGGAATGTGCTGAAGTCCAAGGCCAGGGGGTGGCAGCAGGTGGGGCACAGCCCACCCCTCTCTCTTACAGCACCTGGGGCAGAACACAGCCTTACAAATTTGGGCAACCATGCAAAAGCCAAGTAGAAAACATATGGAAAGAATGAAATCAGGGAACATTATAAAAAGACTCCATTTAGAAAGATGAAAAACATGGACAACAACCTGAGAGGCCTTGCCTGAAGGCTATGGGTACTGTCAGCCTTTTTCTGTACAAATAGAAATCCTTGGCCAAGATTTGAGGTATGAGGTAATTGTTAGCAATGCTATTGTTAACCAGTATCAGATTGGTACACTTGCAATATTTTCATTTTAGAAGGACTGATTAAAAATAATAGAGTGCAGTGAGACTTCCAGAACTTCTTGCACTTGATAAAGTTAATGAAAATTGTTTAAATTCCTCAAAACCATTATTCACATTTTCCTCTGCTATTCCCACATCCCTTCACATTCTCATAAGATACCGTGGTCTTCAAACCATGTACAAAGCCAAACCTTCAATTCAACCCAGGTAAACTCTCAGCATATTGTGTCCCTGCGCCATTTGCTATTTTTCATTCCCTTTATTTGAAGAGTGAGAGCAATTGAACCACTGCAGTTAAGTTATTCTTAAAATAATCTGCTGGTTCATCAGTTATGGCAGTGTGTCTCGCATCTTTTATAGGGATCAAAGTCAAAATAAGGGCTGGCAAATAAAGCTTGTCAGTCATGGCACAGCTGCAAGCACAACCATCATCAGTGTCTGTGAATGTTTTGTTTTGAGTGCATACCACAAATATGAGTGAGGAAGTTTTTTTCTTTGAATACATTTGTCAGTCATCCTTCAAAGCATAAAAATATTTCGAGATGGAGTAAATGGTAAGAATTAAATTAATTGAACTATTTTTCACAGCTGTGGAATTTCATCTGTGCTTATATTGCACAGGCTTTTATATTTTGCTTCCTGCCCTAGGGATACATGAAACTAACATTTTCCAACTAATAAATTAAAAATCAATAGTGGATTACATGTCATTTTTCTGAGAATCCAACTTCAAAATTTAAATTTGATAGATGTACAACGTCAGTGAATAAAGCTAACAATGATTCATTCTGCTTAAATAAATCCTGTTTCTCTTCCATAGGCAAATATAAGAATTTTGCTAATATAATAAGAACAAGTAAGAGAAATTATTTATCAAAAAAAGATCAGTGTTTGATAAAGTACCACACATAAATTAAACAAATTAACTGATAAATGAACATAGCTAAAAAAAGTACAGATATAACACACAGCTCACCCCCACCCCTCCAGACTACTAAAATTGAAATACCTTGTTCAGGCCATATATATTTCAACTCTATTCTGCAACAGCCTTGGAAAGGACAGGGTAATGTCAACATTCATCTTTTAGCTGGTGCACCTGAAATGCAGTAAGAATGTTTAGTTATTATCTATACCTGCCCGAACTTGCTGTACTTGCTACTCCAGGGCTGCTCTCCTCACTTGTATGTCTGATGTCTTTGCTTTGAAACAACCAGTTTGTATTGTGGAAAATAAACAGGTCTGTGGCACACCTACTTAAATATCTTTTGTTATGCTTGCATTATTGGAGAAGGAATGTACACATTGCAGCCTCTCCTGTTTTCTATTAACGTAGAGTGACTCTATAATTCTTTCTGGATTACTCTGTAATCTGCAAGAACAAGCAATTACAGTAGGTACGAAGTATTACCTATCAAACTCTGTGTACTTATCTTGTAAGCAGTGAGTGCTTACATGATAGCAATGCTCTGTAATTTAGTTATCTAAACCCTTGCTTAATGTTTTAAATACATTTTCACAGGGTTCCCCACCGATATAAAAACCCCATAATAATGTCAGTAGATGATACATAGCAGCTGGGTTTTTAGCAGGACTGAGCACTGAAAAGCACCAAAGATAGTGGTTTATGAGACCCAAACTAATTCTTCACTTATAAGCACAGTGGGCATTCTATTACTTAATGTTACTAAACCAAAAACTTTTGCTTTAATAACATAATTAAAAACATCAGAAAAAATAGACAGGTTAGTCATCTAAAATGAATACATGCCAACTTTGATCCTTGATTTGACAGTTCAGGGAGTACATTTAATTCTAAATTACTCTGAGACATCTTTTTTTTTACACTCTGGTGGGGTTTTCTTAGCTCCTTAAGAATAGACACTAATAATCACTTTCCATGTTGGAAGCTGACTATTTATTCTTACTTTGGAGCTGAATCCTTACCCATGATAGAAGTTTACCATTTATGCTACTGCCCCTTTATTGAATTAATATTAACTTATTATCTTAAAAATTAGTATATCTCTCAAAGGGCATCTAGTTATTTATAGGCTATTCCATGACTTCTCTCAGCCAATTATTCAGCAATAATATTTTTGTACATACACTGAGATAATTCTCAAAAATTGAGCTCAAGTTTCCATGCGTTTAAGAAACAAAAAGAGTAGTTTAACCACAGTGGGCAGACACCAGATATGCATGAGAGCTCAGGCTCTTGTAAAATTACTTTTCAGCTCTCCTAGGAGTTGTCAGAGCCTCTCCACTAGCATTTGTAGCCCTTTAGGGCTAGGACTAAATTTAGTATTTCTTTACATAGGTGAGCCTGTGATTCCCCTGGCCATGGTGTGCAATGAGTTTCCCTTTGTCCTCAGAACACCCTTTCTTTCCCCCTTCTATCAACTGGTCAGAAAGAATTGCTGTCCCCTCTCTTGAATTCATGAATATGTTGGGTTGGTACAGGGTACAGGGAACTGAAAAATGTTCAGACAGAGAAAAAAAGGAAGGGACAGTTTATCATATTGACAGCAGCTGATGAAGACCTTGTTCTTGCCCAAGGAGTTCTGTGTCTCCTGTAANATCTTTAATTTTAGTGCTAGGTTTTAATTTCATTGATAGTGTCTGTAGATCTCTACACAAACTTTCAGACACCTACATAAGAGTGAGTTCTATGACAGTGTAAAGCACTAGTATAACAGATACAAGTCCTACCAACTTCTTATTTCCTTGACTAGTCCAAGAATGAGCTGTATATGTAGTTTCAGTTTAGCAGTGTCAAGAACATATGATCTCAAATTCTATGTATCCGAGGAAGATATGGAGGCATTACAGTTTTCAAAATTTTCTGAAGATACTAAAATAACTACATGAAATAATTTTGATGTTCTAAGGCAAGGGTAAGAATTTTTCATAGTGACTTACAGTGAGGAGCTGGATTCATCTTATGTGACTTTAGGCATGTAAGTAATAGTTCCTGTGTATAAGCTGCTGGTTGCCTAGGCTTCTTCTGCAGGCACTAGAATCAGATAAGAACATCTGTGGGGCAATTTATCTCTCTTGACGTAACAGTCTTCAGCAGCCTTTTGATCTACATAGCTGCCACATTTTGAAAATAAAATGATGGTATATACCTTTAAAAATGTATCCATACTAAAGATGTTGTCACAAAGCAAAGGAGTCTGTGCTTAGATATACTTGAAAAATCCATCTGTTTTATTGGCATCAGTGAATGGATAGTCAAAATATGGCAGAATAGGTGACATTAATAAGGCAAGAAGGAATGTCAAGTTTACCTTCTCCCTATCTTTGAGATTATGTTTTTAATATACATATATATATGTGTATATACTTTACTGGGAGTCCATGGTACTTTTCGGACACAAGTGAACTCCCAGAGAATTTACCATCTAAGGTTATTTGTTAGAGCTTTACATAAAACTACTAATCTTGGCAGGACCCATACCCCTTTCTAATATTATGAGGCATAAAATAAGCAACCAGGGATCCCACAGACTGAGTAATGCTAAAAGAAGGTGTTTTATACTGTAAATCTGGCACCCTCCACTTCTGTGTCTTGATGCATCTGGTCTCAAGATGGCTTGGAGTGGCAGTGGACATCATGGTCATGTAAAGAATTCCTCTATCTCAGCTTGAGAACTTGGCTGCTCCTGAGCTGCAGGTGGTCCTCTGCTGGGGACACTGCCTCTTGCCAAGAGCCCTTAGCTGAGATGGGAGGAAGGAAAGTTCCACAGTTTCCTGGTTTTTTGAACTGTAGTGTCAATGACCATTATTTATTAACTGACAAAGGGGCCTTTTTTCCTGTCTTTTAATTAGAAATTACAGCAACTTTCTTTTCAAAGCTGAAAATACTTGAAACGATCCCAAGTAATATTTCAAAACCACTAACATAAAGCTGGCAGTTAGAAACCTAATGAAATCTGATCAACTGGCTGATCCCTCCTTTTCCTACTCACATATTCAAATGCACACACACGCTTTTCTGCCCCAACAACACAAAAAAAGACCCCAGATAAGGTGATCACATTCCTTTCGAACAGTCATCTGCATTTGTCACACAGTGGACAACTTGGGATCTATCCATGAGAGGTTACACTTATTGCTTTGAGAGGCAAAATCTCCTTCATGAAACCTCCCAGAGCAGACTAAGAAAAGTACACTTATTTCACTGGCTATATTCAATTTCATTCCTTTATAATCCTCTTCTGTGGAGAATATCTTCATGGTTTGAAATCCTCTTTAGCAGGATAGACTTATCATTTGCTGTGGGAGCGGGAAAAGCTAAATGAAACTTTGCTGAGTTGCAGCAGCTGCTCCATCACAGGCTCTCTCCTATTTAGCATGACTGCTATTCTATTACTGCAGCACACACACACACACGCAGACACACACACACAGACACACACACACTTACACGCACACATGCACACAGACACACTGGCTCACAAGATATGTCGGGTTTGTGTTTTAATGGTAGAGTTTGACAGACAGCCTGCTGCTGACATTCAGCCAGATACAGCTGGTCAAAGTAATGCTGCTCATTTACATCTGTCTCCCATGCACTGAATTCTTTCAGGGTTTATTTCTCATAGATAAGAGTTTATTGTCAAATGCTCAATACTAAGAGAATACAGAAGATGCAACATAAACAAGCATGCGTTCTGAGAGAAAACTGAAATGCTGACACAAAGCTGGGCTAAAGCTCAGCAGTTAAAATGGCTGCATAGACCCCATGTATTTGAGTGCTCCAGGATTATTTAGTCTATCTCATCCATCCTC
>VYZS01082688.1:1644-14555 GCA_013400695.1 Neodrepanis coruscans | reverse complement strand
GGCAGCACTCGCCATGGGAAGGGTCTGCCACCACCTGCCCCACCAGGCAGGGGATCCGGGGGCCTGAGAGCACCGGTGGCACCACCTGTGGGGTGGCTGGAGTTGCAGTTGCACCCACTGCCACAGGTCCATCCTGTGGCACGGTGCCTTGCCTGGAGGCTGCCTCTGCTTCATGCACCAGCCGCTACTGCTGCCTCCATAGTGTGGGTGCTGTCTGTCCCCTCTCACCGCTCACCCCCTCCGCAGCACCTGGGGAAGCCCCTCATGCACTCGAAGCTGCAGCGCATTTGGCAGGGGCTGAGGCATGCCCAGTGGGCTGCCGCAGTGCAGCATGGGTGGGGGAAGCTGGTGGGAGCCCACTGCAAGCACCAGCGTGCCCCAAGCCGCACCCAGCGGCGTTACCTCTCCCCAACTGCAGCCCAGCCCAGCAATATAATGGCGGCAAGCACAGGTCGGGCTATGCTGGGCCAGGCTGGCTCTGTAACAACTCTGCCACACTCCATGCCCCACAGAGCCATAGCAATTGCACAGGAGTGGCACCATCTCCGCCCACCATGCCCACACTCACAGTCCCACTCCGCCGCTGCCCTGTGCCATGCCACAAGGTGCCAGGGTCCAGCTATTTCACTTGCTTTACTCTCTCAGGAAAAGACAAAAAAAGTTTTAAAAGACACCACCCCTGCTCCCTGGTTACCCCATAACAACAACTCTGTTGTCCTACATTTCAATCCACACGTAAGAAGCCTTTATGGCTTGAGAGACTGGATATTTTGGGCTGTTAAATCCCATTATTATTAGATTTGAAAGCAGGGCTTATGCTAGGCCTCTTTCTTATTGGCTTCTGTTCGGGGTTTTATTCATTCTTTATCACAGGGAGACTATATTCTTTGTTTCCTGTATATTGCCACTTTGATTAATGCCTCCCAATATTTTATATGGTTTAAGAGTAAAGCATCTTGCTATCATCTGGATTGCAGTTATAAAGTCAAATCTGTAATTTTTTTAAACTCCTTGTACAATGTCCATAAACCCAATATCACCAAATATGTTTTCTAATATTCAGCCTCTTCATTCTTAGTGTGAGTGACAGAGAGCTACACTTTACTGCTGCAATGTGGTTATAGAGCTCTGCTGAAATGCAACACTATCAAGGAATGATTTAGTATATTAAAAGGTTAAATGTATGTTTATGTTGGATTTTGTCTTTGCTAAAATATTCTTGAAGTGATAAATACTTGTTTAACATAAATAGTTCCATATCTCCTTCAGCTCATTTTGACAGTCATATCACTGGTGAGCAGATATCCATTAGATAGTACTCTTTGTAAAAGCCTCAATTATATTTTAGCAGGTTAGTTTCTTGAGTACTCTAAATTTCCTTTACATTGTATAAGTTAAATTTTTTTCCAGAAATGTCAAATACCACAAAACCAAAAGGATTTATTCCCTCAGACAGATTTCACAGTATTTGTAAAAATTGATTTCTCTAGGATTTCACTTGCCTTTTTAAATGCAGGGTCTGATCTGAATTTCACTTCCATGGACATTAACCCTTTCTAATCTGATCTTGTTTTATGCTTATTAATATCTCTTGTAGTATTATTTTTTAAAAACTAACTACTAAGATTAAAATTAGTCAGTTTAAAAATATTAATTGAAAATATGTTAAATATATTTATAACAATTTTTTCTTTTCCTGGAAAATAATTTGAAAATAACAGATTGAGGTGGTTTACTAGCTCTTCTAAACACAGATTTACTAAATAAGACATAAATATATAGACTGTAAAGCCATTATGTGACTGAATAAAACATTCACTGGATCACACAATGTTCCCAAAGTGTGGATATTGCAAATAAATAAGTTTTTATTTATTGGAAATGTTGGCGTTTGTGCGGTGCAGGCACCAAAAAACTCTTTAAAATAAAATAGTTGCAGCACATTGAAAATGTAAAATATATTAAAATACGCAGAAAGGAACAGTATTCTTTTGAGAAAAAGACCCACTCAGTTCCAAGTCAAACTCATCCTCATGCCTTTTAGAATTTGATTATTAGTCATTTTGATGACCAATCTGGCTGAAATGGTGCACCTGTTCTAAAGGGTAGTCATATATAAAGTCTGGTAAGTAACATCTGAAAATCAACTCCATAACTTTTCTGTGTATGAAGAATTCTTATGCCATGCTAGAGTGCAGATGTAATTTCTGAGTTTTATCCAATTTTTTTTCCTACTATGGGTGTAATTTAATATTGGAATTAGACTTGTATGATTTAATACTAATAAAAAAGAGTAGCGGTATTTTGCATCAATTTCAGATAAACTGACTCTTTGGTTCATGTTGTTAAGTGAAATACAACAAACTATTATTTTATTATTATTATTATTATTATTATTATTAGTAGTAGTAGTAGTAGTAGTAGTAGTAGTAGTAGTAGTATTAATTTTGAAAAAGAGACTTTGGGCTGATGTGTGTAAACAGAAACATCAGTACAAGTCCAGAGGGGTCTTATTAATTTCCCTGAGCCTGATTAGGAATTCAGTATAGAGAAAGGAAAGTCTGAGAAGAGATATTGCTACATCATACAGACCAGGGGAGCATTTTAATTCCTTCATACAGAAAGTGTTCATCTTGTATTTCAGGTATAAAAGAGAGTAGAGGAAACTAATCTTGGAAAACAACTTCACACTCTTTTTTCTATTAGATTACTGAGTTTAGTACTAATCCTTACTGATCAGTGTAAACTGTTGCAGACATCTTAATGAAAATGTCTGCCCAAGGACCACTAATAACTAAAATGTTACACCACAAACTGAGATTTATTTATTTATAACTGTGCCACGTAAGATAGTTACTGACACCTTGCTTCTTCTTCTTACCATTCTATTAGATACTAATTCCTGCCTAACTCTGTGAAAGGCTTGGAAAGACTACTTCAAACACATCATTTGAAAAGGGTTAGCTCAAATTGCCTTCATCAGCTGGTGAGCTGTGGTAAACAGCTGGAAGTATTAATATCCAAAGGTAACACACACAGCTGAACCTGGAAAAGGACATCTGGTAATGGTCTTCATCTGTCAGAAATGGGACAGAGAATAACTGAAAGTAATGTACTTTATTCCAAAATCAGTTACAAGCTCTGTCTCTAAATTGTTTATTATTTAGTCCTGTATCAACAAAGGCACGGAAGGAAGACTTTGAAGAAGCATTGCAGATAAAGAAAAGTACAGAAGTACTTGTATGTTATTTGAAGGTATTGCCCTGTGAGATTTAAAGAGGCTGTGGAAAAAATAAGAATTAATAAATGTCCCTTCATTTGAAATTAATTATAAAAAGTTATGCTATTTTCTTTACTCAATCATGATTCTTAGTGCTGCACACTTAAAAGCAAAGTCAATTTCAAATTGAAGTTGTTCAAGTTAATTGTGATGTGTACAACTTATTTTATAAATCTCATGTAGACATGAAGACAGATTTTATTTTGAAATCTGAAACCTATAAAAGTGTTTATTCAACTGGGATGAACTTTTTTGTGAGTTGAGGGCAAGTAGGATAGAACTCACTTCAAGACACAAAATAAATGTATCAATTTCTGAAATAGAAGTTTAGTTGAGGTATTGACTACAATAGCAGAGTTTTCTTTGTTGTTCTAGGAAAACTCCTCTGCTCAGAGGCCCTATCAGATGGCCCTAACCAGACACATGTGGGCAAATGAAATTCATCCTTCTGTAGTACAGGCAACAGAGTGTAGAATACCTGCATTATATCTGTTTGCCTATACTTTTTGTTAAAATAGCTCTCAAGGCTTTATCAACCTCATTTCAACTGACTGAAATGACAATTTATATACTTAGTTGTGGCACGTTATGCCATCTTGAAAATCAGTCTTCATACCTGTGAGATTGACATGATAAAATAAATTATCCACATCACAAATTAAACAATTCCTGTAAAAATCCCCCAAAGAACTAGACATTTATAAAGATGATAAAGTATTTAAAATTATGTCAGATATTAAGGGAAAAACCTGGAAAATCCGTGAAATATCTTGCAGAAGCTGATTTCTGAAGTGATTTGAGAAAAACCCTTACTCAATTGCATGTCTCAGTTGTGCTCCTTGAATTTTCTGTTTTGCATTGCTTGCTGAAGGAAAAGGACAGATCTATAGAAAGATCCTTCATAAGTTCCATTTTCTCTGGTGGAAAAATTCCAGAGCTACAAACATGGCATCATCTTCTAAGTTAACCCTGAAAATGTGTAAGTAATTAGTAATATGTGCTGAGAACTAGTGCCTAACTAGTAATGTTTCTCTGTGCTGCAAAATAGTGTCCTGTGGATTTTATGTTGCCGTTCCTCAAGCCGTGAATGAGGAAACAAGGAATTTTTATTTCCTGCAATAGAATTTTTTTCCTGTGGTTTTCCCCAGGGTGCTTTATGACTCTGCATGAATCCCACTTATGGTGCAATTGATTCCAGAGGAGGTAATGTAACAACAAATGCTCTGAAATAAAAAGAGGTGTGCATTTCACATTTAATGCCACAGAGTAATATATTCAAGAGTTAAGATAAAATGGTACCCATTTAATTCTCACAGTGTTTCAATGAAATCTTTTTTTGAGGTCTATGCTAATGTTAGGTTGGCGGTAGCTGTATAGAATCGAATTTATTTTCATTGTGCTTTGTCTGTGGAGGTGTGATATGTGTAATTGAAAGTTTGACCATCTTTTCATTATAGGAAGACTAAGCTCATCCATCAGTGTCAGGAGCAGGAAGTTGGTGTCATACATCAAGCGCCATTTAGTACATGCACATCATTCGCAGAGATCAATTATTATAATATTTATTTTAAACGGCACAGGTTGGGACTAAGAAAGTGAGACATCCATCTTTATCAGTTACATTCCTTTAATTCCTAACAGTGTTAACTGTAAATTTGGTGGTACAGCCAGCCACACTCTAAATTTTGTACAAGTAATAATTTTTAATTTCATTTAGACACATCCCAATTTATCTTCATTGTTCACCTCTTAGAATTCAATAAATTCTTGCTTTATGAATCCAGTCATGAAAGTCCTTGTTGAATAAACCATAATAATAGCAAGCTGTTGTTAAGCAAGAGGTGAACGTATTAGCTCACCATAACAGATAAGGCACAAGTAAAAAAGAGTTTGGAAAAGGTATTAGTATTTCTTAACCCCTCTGTGTCTCTACACAGGCTAGACTTTGCATCTTCACCTTCCTTATGCTCCTCTCTGTAGAGATAATCTATATATTGGAAACATGACAAAACCAAAAAAAGCATCTCTAATACAAGTTGAAATTTGAGGCAATTTTCTGATTAATTAATTTTCATTTTATAGTCGTAATTCCCCTCAATCAACCCTACTCCACCCATTTCTTTTCACCCACTCCTCTCTGCTGTGGCTTGCCTTTCTTTTCTAGTGGAAATCTTGAAATTTAATGTCAAGGAGCTTTCTACTATCTTTGATGTTAATAATTTACCTACATTGACAACAGATATAATCACTTTTTAAGTGTTACAAAGAACAGCTGCCGTGAAAAAATTCAGTGTGTGAGATGGGCATGGGGAGGAGGGCAGATGGTAGAAAGAGATGGTTGGGTTATTATACATGCACAACACCCACAGCTATACACCATAATAAATATTCTCTGTCCTGCATTCCTGTACTAAAAGACAACTAGAAAGAAATAGCTATCACTCTATTGAGAAAACTGATAACAAACGTATTTAAAGAAATGAAAGCTCAAAATTACCTAACAGTCATAGGAGAAGAGATTAGACATAAAAAAAACATGCCAGCAGATCTCACTGAAGTCAGAATTTAAATTATCTAAAGAAGAGGACAATTAACTTTAAAGAATTAAAATGAAAGAAAAAGTTGCAATTTTTTATATATTATATTCTTGTGAAATTATTCTTATATAGCAGGGAAGGATGGGTGTATTGGCTTATGCTTGTATGCACACATATGTCTCTGAGCATAATTGATGTTCAGCAGAGAAATTGTGGAGCCTCATACCCCCATGCTGTGTGTATAAAAGGTGTACCTCACAACAGGGAATCTAAGGGAATCTAACTTTCCCAATAGCCACCTTTGGAAGCAAGAGAGATGAGAATTGGCAGAAAGACAACTGCCACCACCCAGAGGTGTCTCACCATGCAATGTGAGGTGGAATAAGAGCCAAAACCAAAAAAGAAGGAAATATCCTTAGAAACCTGCATCTCCCTCAGTGCTGGCTCTTTTAAGTAGCTGATATTGAACAGACTGAGGGGAGAAGATCAAGGCTTTGTTTGTCCCCAGAAGTTGATTCCTATTTACCTTATTGGGGTGACATCTCATGAGAAAATGGAACTGGCAACTTAAATTATGCCTCTTAGTTGTATGAAAGGGTGTCAAGCTCACTAGAGAGAAGGGAGCAGGCAAATGAGTGTAACGGAGTTTCCCTTTCTGGTCCTTCCCTTGGCAGGAGTTGAAGAGGCCAAGCAAAGCCCAAGAGCATTGTATAACCCACACTACTCCTCATTCAAGCAGTTTGTGAAGACTTAAACAAGGCTTCAAATATTGAATAACAGCGTTTGGCAGAGAATATCTATTAGAAGTTGCAGGAAAACTGTGTTATCAGTGGAAATCTAACATGAAATATTAGATATGCTGGATTCAGCAGACCTTTCTGAAACCCCTGAAAAATACTAAAAACTAATTTTGCCAGCATGTTGAATTCAGGGTTATGATCCTAGAGTGCACTACATCCTTATATTTCTGGCAGTAATTTGGAAAGTTATGTCTGACATTTTACCTTGCATTCATATGCAAAAGTTCAGTTTTCTGGGGTTTTACAAGTGCTTAGGAACATAATATGCTTGGGAGCCATCAAACGGTGTCCTGGATTTTAATACCCATTAAGTGATTATTGCAGAGAATACAATAATTTGAGCAGCTGGGGTGGCTTACACCTATGAACTGGGCCCTTTCCAACTCTAGCAAGGAACAGGTTAGACCAGGAAAGATCTTATAACAGTGATAAAATAATAATTAAAGGAGGTGGGGGGGGGACTATACAGAAGAGAAAACTACAAATTGGAAGCATTTCTGAACTCCTGGTGTTTTAGAGTTACCTGAAAATTCTTGAGAAAGAGAAAAAATTTACAGATCATGAAGAATATTTCCATATTTATTTGAGTTCCAGTAAAGTAAGTTGCGAATAGTTGCAAAGAGTTTCAAGAACCATTGCAGGGCTGTCGTCCATGTTGTCCATGTCTATTAGTAGGTCACCTGTTCCTACTGTTTTAAATAGTCTGAGTCACCATTCCCAGGCTACCAATTCTTACTGTGTCATCTTACTTCCATTGTAATGGTTTGGCTTAAAACAACAGGGGAAGACAAAGGAAAAAAAATAACTCTTTCTCCTATGCCTACATTTTGGCTGGGAGGAGTGGCCAGGTTAACAAAGTTACCCTTGTCTGGGTTTTTTTCCCATCAGCCCGGGAGACCCAGAAGGAATGCTGGGAAGCGGCTGGGACTATATCTCTACGTCGGAGAGCACGCTCTCTCTCTCTTTTCCCTGGGAACTCTAAGCTGAAGGCATCTCTTCTCAACACGGCTTTTTGAGGACCGTCCCTTCCCCGCTGGACTTTCTGCTGCCTGCTGNATCCAAAACCAGGACACATATCTGTGACATTTTGTCTTCAATTGACATTAAAATTATATAATAAGGAAGCTGCAAAATAATTTTCAAAGGTGATATTCAAGCATCATGTGTGTATTTGTAAAATCCAAACTAAGACATCCAAGTGCCTACACTTCTCCAGTGGATGAAGGGAACAAATATGTGATAGATGCTACTCACCTTGATCATAGCAATACTGTGAGCTTTCTGCTATTACAGTGGTTAGCATGCTCTAACGACCTATAAAGGGTAGATCACAGAATCACAGAATATGCTGAGCTAGAAGAGACCCACGAGAATCATTGACAAATGCTCTTGCAGTTTATGGGAAAAAAGAACACCTTTTCATCTCAAGAAACATCTTTAAATAGCAGAGCCTCCTTGCAATAAAATAACATCTAGCAAATTAGATGACAACTAGGCATGTATTTTATTCCCTTAATTAAACAACAAAAAGCTTATCTTCTAAAACTCAGGTGAGGAGTTGTGTTGGCTATTCAGCTGATCATGTATCATTATAAATAAATTATTAATCTCTTGAAGGCAAAAAACATTTAACAGCACATTTTTACATTTCATAGTCCAGTTGATTGCTTATAGAACAAACCAACAAAAGTGAAATACCTGTATAGGATGTGCTCAACTAAGATGAGAAAAAAATGTTGAGTATTTAAGTATCCCTTTGTTAAAATGTTACCACATTTCAAAACTGTTCAAATCTCTATGGTGCCAGACTGATGTAGATTTTTCAATAACATTTTTTTGTCTTGATTAGACCAGAAATGTTATTGAAGTTTAAATAGTAACACTGTTCTGTATTTTTGGACATGTTGATTGTATGTCAATCATAAAAAGTTCCAAATTACCATTGGGTCATAGAGTCAAGGAACTGTTCTGAAAAGGCCCTATATGACAAAGAAAGATCCAGTTTGTAATTACACCTGGAACAGCTGCAATGAGCTTTATGCATGAGTGCATATGCACAAATGTATGCGTAAATGATCTCTGCTGAATACAAACTGGTAACCACAGTCACATGTAAATAGACATTAACACAACATAATGTTGAGCATTTGAATATGGTCATATGATTTGCATTCACTTCAAAATGAATTTTGTAGGTAATAAATTGTTGTTTTTGTTTGAGATTTTATTTGCAACCAAATTATTAATTAGTTAAGTAGGCTGAATTAAACATGTCCTTTTTGCATTTTTACTGATAATTTGGTTTCAGAGCAATTCATGAGTTTGAGTGTACAGATGCAATTTTTTTCAAAGTTCTTCACTTGTTCAAACAAAATTTTTACATTTTACATTTTTTCATTAAAACCTCCTTACAGGAAGCATTGTTTAACTTCACATCCTTCTGATGTTGCATGTATTAAAATAAAAAATAAAGTGATAAGTTTAGAGACCATGAAGTAAAACACTTTTCACTGCTATGAAAATAATTCATATAAACACCTTAAAGGAGATCTGATTGGAACTGGCTGGGGAGAGAGTTACCCAGGAGAGCAGTGGTACTGTGCCATCAACTTGCACCCAATAATGAGTCAAGTTTTCTCTCAAGGTGTTATTTCTGTACTTTCTCCAGATTTTTTTTGCTGAAAGTCATAATACATTGTACTTCTCTAAATATATTCAAAATAACCTTCAAGCTAGCAGTCCTGAAATCAGCTCCATGCTTCATAAAAAAGTGAAGGAAAGACCAAGAGGAGATTTGGTTGCCCTCTATGAATCCTGTCCTTTTTGGACAAGACACTTTTAAAGTGCAAGATAAGATGTAAGGGCTTTTTAAGGTGTTTTATATGATTATACCATCCACTTAGAATTAGAAGGGCATGTAACTAATGCAAGAAACAACTATATCGCCTCTTGTAACTTTTTACCTGTGAAAGTGTGTTAGTCTCTGGCAAACTCCACTCAGACAGAAAAAGGCCACAAGTTTACCTCTCATGGCAAAAGACATCAGTCCATACACACCTGGGCTTTTCATGGAAAGTGTTGAATCAAATTTGTCTGATTTGTTAAAATCAAATTGAATTGTTCTTTTAAGTAGAATAAAGTGTTTATATATTTCTAAAACAATTGTTTTCTTAAACCAGAAAGTCATCCAATGTGATAGTCCATTAAATTGTAAGACATTTGTATTCTACATCTGAAATAATGTCTCAGATCAGATGTATCCCAACATTTTAAGCTTTCATTAGATTACCTAATAAATTGTTGTGGGTTTTTTGTCTGATCAGGCGCTCCCCAAAGGCAGGCACTCTAATAACTTGCAATCTTCAAAAAGATACTATACTAGAATAGAGTAGTAATGATAGTTAAGTAATTTTCTACTGAGATTTATGTCTGTACTGTAACTTTTTTCTCTAAAGGCATAAAGTGCATAATATCGACAGATAGACACCTGACCTAACAACTTTAGGCAGCATTTCATGAACCAAAAAGCACCTCAGTCGACGCTGTAAGCCAGTTTAATAGAGATAAGTTTTACACTTGAGGTTTAGACTTTAATTCCTCAAAAGATAGAAGTTTCGTTTTGTAAGTCAGCAAAAAATTAAAGAGCTGATGGGGACTTGTAGAAACCTGACACTATTTAACAGGAATTTGAGGAGGGCTGCTGAAATTTTTCTGGCTGCATCATCAGCTGTTGTGAAGCAAGCAGGTACACAAGGTGTGTTAGGAAGTGGTGTTCTTTTGCTTCAGCAACAAAGTGAAGTCCCTCAGTGCCTTTCAGTGCAGCATCACCAGGCTGGCAGTTTGCCATCTGGAAAACTGACATTTTCCTCCCCTGGGCCTGCTGAACAGTGCTGCTTCAAAACAGCATTTGTACCTAAAGAAAATATAAAAGGGAATAGAAAGCTTGCTGAGCACAAACAATAGACATGCTGATGTTTTCCTTTTAAATAGCAGAAACTGTTGGTCTTTTAGAATGTTTTTATTCAGCATCTTTTATTGTAAAGGTGCTTTGCATAAAAAGAACAGTGAAGGTATGTATTACATACTGGCAATCTCCTGTTACATCAGCTAAGCAACAGTTATTTAAAGGACTAGTCGAGGTTTTGAAAAACTTATAACCTGAATTATTCAGATTTTTAAAATTTTTTTCTAAGAGCTAGTAATAAAAAGCACATTAGAGCTTAAATCTGAAAATCTGCACTTCAAAAGGAGTAATTTCAGGAATCCTCTATGTGATTAAACTGGATTATAATAGGTACTTGTAGAGCCAAACATCATTACTTAGGCCAAACTTTATCTGGGTGAAAATTACTCCTTTGCAGAACATTGAAAGGTCTTGAAATAGAGTGAGAAGACATGAGTTGACATAATGAGTTAAGTGCTGGAAATAAAGCTGTCGTGATAAAAAAGTTTATGATGTAAACACTGTTTAACTTCATCTTAGCAGTGACAAATTTAGCTGTGGATTAATCAGGCTATTTTCTTGTGTTTTCAGATGTACAACCTGTTCATCATTGCAGAGATGCCAAAACTTATACTTTATATTTGCCAGTCATCTAAATGAGATGTAAGTAGTTCATATGATATGTTCTAGCTAGAGTAAGAGAGTAAATTTGATTCTTAATATACTTTCTTATTTCAAAATTCTGTTAAGTTGAACTGGTAAAGCTTCACCACATAGTTCACATTTTTAAAGGAGATACTATCAAGCAATATCACTTTTGAGTAAAAGGTGTAATATTTAAAGTAAGACATGGTATATATTTATTAAACCAAAATGCAAGCCATTTTTGTATTATGAAATATCTGAGGTTTCTTGGCTAAGCTACTTAATACTTTTCCTTTCAAGGATATATCTCCTATTTAAAGAGAAATAAATAGACTTCTTATTCATAAATGTGTTATATGTGCACAAATGTCAAGTCAAACCATTACAGCACATTGAGCTAGCTGCCAAAATGATTGTATAATAGTGTGGTTTTTTTTATTTTGGGGTGAGGCTGAAATGCTTTTAGCAAATAATTATTAAAAAAAGTGTTTATTTTAATACAAATTCAGGTCATTGCAGGCCATCCCAATCTTACGGTAAATAATATTGTTTAGCTTTTTTCTCTTGCATTGGTAGTCTGATTATCCTTTTTCTCTTCATTCTATAGATATAGGATCTTGTATGATACTCAGATGTTTTTTTTATCCACACAGAGCAATTGAGCCCAAATATTTGACACTCTTCTTTTAGGAGTTTTACATTTTATTCTGTATGACCAAGCTTGTACTCTCATTTCATGCCAAGATCATTCATCCATTGATACCTTAAACCAAATCGTGTGCTTGGAGCTATCCTGCTGTTGTGGTTTAAGACCAGATGATAACCAAGCCCCAGGCAGCCCCCTGCTCATTCCCCCTTGGTAGGATTGCAGAGTGAACTGGAAGAGTAAAAGTGAAAGAACATGTGGGTTGAGATAAAGGCAGTTTAATAGCCAAAACAAAGGCTGTGCACACAATAGAAGCAACACAAGGGATTCAATCACCACTTCCCTTGAGCAGGCAGGTGTTCAGACATCTCCAGGAAAGTCAGGCTCCACAATGTATGACAGTTTCTTGGGAAGACGAATTCCATCACTCTGAATGTCACACCCTTCCTTCTTCTCCCAGCTCTATGTGCTGAGCATGACACCATGTTGTATGGAATATCCCTTGGGTCAGTTGGGGTAAGCTGTCCCAGCTGTGTCCCCTCTTAACTGCTTGTACACCTTCAGCTTCCTCGCTGGTGGCATGGGGTGAGAGACAGAAAAGGCATTGGTTCCATGTAAGCACTGCTCAGCCATAAGGAAAACATGACTGCGCTACCAATCCTGTTTGCAGCACAAATCCAAAGCATAGCTACTCACTTGTACTATGAAGAAATTTATTTTACTCCAATGAAAAGCAGCACACCTGCCAAGCCCCTTTTGGTTTTGCTTTTGCAATGCAGAAGAATTCAAGCTGAGTTAGGGACTAAAAACAAAGGTATTTTTAACTGGGAATCACGCAGAAAACTGGAGCTTTCATCACCTTTTTCAAGCACCACCTTTTTCATATCATTGGTCTGACAGACTTTTAGTACATGAAAAATTGTGTTGTCCATAGAATATTTTAGACTGGTCTTCTTGAAAGGATTTGAGGTTTGATTGGGTTTGATTTGTGTTAATTAATTTGATAGGTTAAATAGTAAAGACTCTTCTACATATTATTAAGTGAAAAGAAGGAAGCTGA
>VYZS01082686.1:4813-19940 GCA_013400695.1 Neodrepanis coruscans | reverse complement strand
ACATTAACCATTGACAAAAAAAGGTAAAGAAACATCCTCACCTCCTTTAAAAAAATGAACACTAAACTAGAGCTGTTGGGTTCAAGACTGAAACAAACCACAGCAATGTGAATGAACAACATATATAACAGCTCAGTGGCCACCTCTTTTCTGCATGTGAATCAAAATCAACTCCTCTAAAATTAGCAGAGCCATGTTGGTGCTCAGCTGGTGTAACTGGGAGAAAAATAACGCCCTACATAGCACACATACAGCTTATAGGCCATCAACAGATCCTGAAAACCAGGGCATTCTAACAGTGAAACACCTGACCAACAGACAAGGTAAAAATCAAAATGAACCCCCACATTTCTTAAGCCACTACTTCTCTCAGGAAGCCCAGATGCAGTTCCAAACCCTGAGTGTGAAACCCATGGTAAACAGTGTGAAACGATGGAGACAAGACAAAAGTTACAGAGGCTACATTCTACACTGTGACAGGACACCGAGACACACACAGTGCCAGCTCCTACCTGGAACATGGAAATGTTTAGGGGCCTGAGCGTAAGTTGGAGTGAGAGGGCGACTGTCAGGCCGATAGGGGACAGGGGAGTTCCGACCGCTGGACGGCTCATTGCCTCCAATGAAAGAATGGAGAAAACAAAATGAGAAGAGGGAGAGCAATAAAAAAAAAAAAAAAAAAAAGAAAAGCAAGCCCAGTCAAACCCAAATAAAACTGGTGGAATCAAAACCTCCAGGGAGAAAAGAAGTTGAACCAAAAGTATAAATACAAACAATAAGGAGAACTGGGAGCCCTGGTGGCTTTTTTTTTCCCCCCTGATATTCCTGCAGAGACAAAAATTCATGTTCAGGCTGGAGTTGAGGTTTGAGCAGCTCTTTCTGACGGCATGCAGGCAGGAGCTGTGTGCTCGTAGCTGGTGATTAGATGGGCAGTGTGGAAAAGAAGAATGGAAGGTTACTAGGCAATGATTAGTACAGAGATTGATATTTGGAATTAAAAGGCGCAAACACGGAGCATAGTAGTTGATATGCAAACCCAAAGCAGATAGAAGCAGATGCTGGCATTTACTACAGTTCACTAAACCAAAAGGATACAGAAATTAGAAACAGAAAATAGCTGTTAGGTCACTTGGCCCATATCAAAAGGCATAACTGTTCCTTACACACTCTTTCATTGGTTTAGAAAAATTCTGACATGGCAAAATAATTTGTAAAGCAGTGCAGCCCATCTGGTGGCTGCACCCACATCACTGGTGCCACTCCAAATCTTTGTCAATGCCAAATTTGGCTCTGATGACAATACTTCACCACTGCAGATTTAGCAAATCTGAATTTTATGCCTATAAACTTCAGTTCCATCTTGCACACACAGTTTTTTACATTTGTAGGGTTGTTCTTACAGGGACTATGTCTCTGCCTCCTAACAATGCACCACAGCAATTCAATGGCCCTGAGATTTCCTGTTTCTTGCCAGGGCGAGAGGGCTGTTGCAGAATCATGACAGTTGATCTTAAGCATCAAGACTTAACAGCCAGATAACCAAACATGTCTCTGTGTGTACCTTAAAAGAATGCTGCTGCCTTTTATGTTGTGCCATTCTTCAAACTAGTGCAAACTTGTACTAGGAAAAACCTTCCACTCAGGTGCTTGTTTTACGTGGGTGGGGGTGACCACAACAGTGAGAAGCAGGGGAGCATCACCCCTTCTATGATTCAAATATTCACAAGGGCTTAAAAAACCCAGAAAAGCTGATCAAAAAAGCAAGAAAAAAAATGGAGTGGGGGGAGTAGAGAATGATAACAAGTATAGAAGAGCTCTAAACACAAGAAATTGCAGGCCTCCTTTCAGCTACAGATTTCCTATGACCTGTTAGAGGATGAAAAACCTTGGACTCAGCAGAATTCTTATTTATATATTTGGAGGAGGAGGGAAACAGGTATGGGAGAAGGATAAAATAAGTTTTCTTTACAATGTACACAAAACCCTCTTCTTTTATTTCAAATCTTCTTTTACAGTCATCTGCCAATCGAAAAGGCACCAAAAGGGAGAAAAAAATGCTCTTTACAAACGTTGCTGGGAGGGATGTGCCATGGAGGTCTCTGCCAGTATACAAGTTAACCCATCTGCATATACATGTTTTATAAATTACATGCACAACTCAGGGGGCTTGGCTGTAAAATTTTGTCCAGATGAATGCATGTGCAAAATTCTATATTGACCACTTTGACATTTCAACCTTAAAAGAGATAAGTTCTTTCAACCACGTGATCTGATGTTGGTTTCCTATTTTGGGTGCAGCAACACTGAGCTTCTGGCCAGGTAACAGTAAGTGGTAGCCCTACTAACTCTGAAAAGCATTATGAATGATTAATTAAAAACATTTTTGTTATATCTCAATATACGGTCCTTTACTTAGCAATTCCAATAATGTGTTCTCCAGCCTCTGAGACATTGTGATGGTGAAACACCTCACTTGGTTAAGCTGATTTTACTTATGTCTTTTGTTTCTACTGAGAAATTATGAGTTTATTTTAGCAAAATCATTGTTTTATAAGGAAAAAAACCCCATACAAATATTGATGCAGTCTCAAGGTATAGTTAATTCTTTACAGAGACGTGTCACTTGGCCTTTCTGCTTCCATTGGCAATTAGTACACTCAATGAGAGAGAAGAGGAAAAAGGGATTTACTGACCAGTGGACTTGTTATAACAGAGGAATCACAATTATATTTACCTGTTGGGAACTGGCAGTCAAAATGTGAGCATGTTCAATTTGCAATGCCTCTATCACCAACACTACAAATACAGGGAAGAAATCCTTCTTATACCCCTCTCTATCTCAACTTGACATAACTAAATACGCTCACACCCATAATCTTGTATCTGGGACACAGATAATTTGTTTAGAGAGAACTGGTAATGTTGTAAAATGCACCCAGTACTGGCAGACAATTACTGTGGTATTATCCTGCATGTGAAGCTTTACAGACGTCTCTGCTGGTTTTATTTCCTGGGGTTCCTGTGCAGTCTCTCTCTTCCTAATGACTCCTACCAGTAGTGACAAATAACTCTTCTTTACACTTCCCAGGATGGCACATTCATTACCTCCAGCCTCTTCAGTAGGGAATGGTACATCTACTTAGATTCTCATTAGACCATCCCTGAGGAGACCACTCTCATAACAAGGCTTAAGTGCTTCAGACACAGCTGTAAAATCACCCACAATTTATGTAAGCAGTGCCAACATCTGCAGAAATGTGCATATGCACTCAGAGAAGCAGAGCTCCTGGGTGCCTGCCCCTGCCTCCCTGGGCCTGCTTGCAGCTTTACATAAAAGTAGGGGCTGTGCATGCCCTGAATTTGGGTTCCTTGCTGTGCCTGGATAGGAGAGTTTCTCTCTTACTGTCTCAGATATGCCATAACTCCTGTTAACTCCCCAAAGCAACAAGAGCACTTCAGTTCACCAACACGTTAGAAAGGCCATAGCATGAGGTTGAATTGGTATATAGGTTGAGGTGGCGGGGGGGAACATATTAAGAGATAACAGAGCAAACTTAATATAAAAATCAATCCCTAGAGCACAGCCAAAGTGAAACTCAGAGGCTTTCTATTTCTTTCATTCTCTTTGCTCCATCAGGTAGATCTTGTTTCCTACAGTTCAATTTGTTAAGCACGTTGCCATAGCAGTCAGGAATATAATTACTTGCCTATACACACATCACAGTGTAATGCAGGTCCCTGCTGCTTCTGAACTGCTCACCACTGGACTCACTGTGTGATTCACAAACTCAGTTCAGAGAATCAGGCCAGAAAACCCATATGCAACCAACACTCAGCCTTTTGACAACTTGCAACCAACACTGAGACTTCTGTCCATTTGCAACCAACAATGAGCCTTCTATCAGCTTGCAAGCTAGTTGGTCTACTTCTGAATAGACACAGCTCAACAATACCTGAAATCCTAAGTTCTACTCAGGTTTTGTCAAACTATCGTTCACCTTGTCCAGATATGTAGCCCTTATTTCAGGGACTAAACTGAAAACCCCAAAACAGCTAAAAGAGCTGTTTTCCAGAGCAGAACTTTCAGCTCCATCCACAAAACACAGGAAATAGTTATCAGGTACAGAGAACATTTGATTTCAGAGACCTGCCTCAGGGAAGGAAAGCAGGAACTTGAGAAAACCAAGGCCCAAATTCACTATGTAAGTGGTTAGATTCCTCACAAGAAGGTCTGTGAGCTCATTACTTTGGAGCTCTGTACATGGAAATCTTACTGGGGCTTTGCAGTATTCTTGAATGCCTCTGAAAAATTCTAGGCATGTGAGATGAAATCCTGGCTCTCAATAAGAGTTTTGTCTCTGATTTCAGAGGGGTCAGGGTTTCTTTCATTTGTAGACTTGTTTTGATTCTTTCATAGCAAAGACAGTACTTTATTGAGACAAGACCAAATTCAATGGAGAGTCCAAATTAGATTAAATGAAGTCTAAGATGATGAATATTACACTCTTCCATCCTGTTCAACATATATGTTACATCAACAAACTCATCACTAAGACTTTCCGAGGTGTATTTAGCCCCTTTCACTCCCCTAATTTCTTTACTTTTGCCTTTAAGCCTTATGTTGTATGAAAACAGACTGAAACTGGTCTAAATGTCTACTTCTCTGGCTTGATGATACAAAATAGCACAGGTGTAATGTGTCATATTTCACTTTAATTGACATTATGCTGTGTGGAAATCATGCCCCTCTACCAAAGCAGTTTAGGCATGATCCATATATTTTGACTCTTAAAGGGAAAAACGCCTATAGCTTTAAGAAATCTTTCTTACAAACTTACATCAAGGTCAGTTTCCTGCTAAAAGTACAAGTGAGAAAGGCTGACCAAGTAAAAAGGAGATCACACAATGTCTCTTTTTTGAATCATTTCAAATATATCCATCACATCTAATTACTCCCGACAGTGCTGTGGTCCTCATTTCAGATATGTTTACAAGGCTCTATTTCCCTATTAGACACAGAAATTCTACTCTAGGAAAAAGAATGCAGTTCTTTAAACTGAAAAAAGATACCCAAAATACCCAAGGCAAACCCCTACAGATAAGAGTATCAGAAAGCTACAATAGATGTAGCCAGTACCAGGAGCTTTGAGGAGTTATGACACATAAATGCTACTCAAGCCTTCAGAAAATTGTGGATTCTTACAACATCTTCTGTGGCATAACTGATAAAAACCATACTCACCTCTTTGTCTACAGTGTTTGTAATCCCACTCAGCCTTTTGGACCAGTAACTAAGATAGATACCTAATCTATACACCAGGTAATTATTTGAAATCTGAAAATGATAAGCATGGATTTCCAATAGTTCTTCTCACTTATCTGTTGAAGAAGCTATTTTCTCAACAGAAAAGGAATGAAAATGCCATTTGAAAGAGTGTGAGCATTAATTTTGATTTACAGCAAAGAAATGTTGAAATTGCAAGGACTATGAATTAACTGCATGCTGAAATAAGCACTATTTTTAAGGGTCCCAATTTTTTTTCAATTAGGTGTTTTTTAAAATAGTGACATAATAGAAAGTGGACAGTGCAGATTAACAAAAATCATCTAAGAAAAGGCAAGAATAAAATTAGTAATGGTGATCTGAATGCTTAAAGAGCTATGATGGTGAGATCTATCAGCATTTCTTGAAAGTTCATGGCAACAACTTTTCTTGAAACTGCTTTTGGTTATCTTCACTTTATCTACATTCATTCAGTTTACTCAGCTGCGCCTCTTTCTGAGCTCTTGTAAGTGATATAAGCTGTGACCTTCTCCCCCAAAAGAAGAGGTGGCCCAGTCAGAGTGCTCCAGTAGAAATTAAAGTAAAAATACAGTCACAGAAAGCAAGAAAAAAACCTAAAAGCTCATTGAACTAAATGAGCTCCTTGAAGGGACACAATGAAAGAACAATTCTCCTCCAAATCAAATAATGGAAAACAAAAGATTGAAAAAAAAGACCACATCCTCAAATAATGTAAATCCTTGTAATGCTACTGCCTTCATCAGACCCTGCTGATTCACACTAGTTGAGGAGAGGCCTAGAGATTTTAATTTTACTTTGGGCACTAATTATTGCCCATGTGAATAATAAAGATTAACTTCATTGTTGCCATTGATCTTTTTATAATAATCTTTTTTTTTCTTCTCCATAGTTTTGATTGCCTTGCTCTTATTCAGGCAATATTGCAGTCAAGTTTTTCGATGCATGCTTAAAGAACGTGGAACTAATAATTAGATTTGATATGCTAACTGCTGAGGTGATTGTTATGTAGTGCTTTAGAAAGAAGCTAAACCAGGCACGTACACATTCTAAATAGTAAATGATAGTGCTTTTCTGTGTATTTCTACCAGGTAAATGCTGGATGACTCTTCAACTAGGGCCCTTAGAAATGACATATTTCCTCCAAAAAAAGGACAGTATGTCTATTCTAACATAGTTCTAAGTGCAACGGCACATTTCGAGGCATGCTCAGCTACACAGCCAACGACCACCTCACAGAGATACACCTTATCAGCTCTGCCAGAACGCTAACAGATCTCCAGCCTGGAGGGTACTCCCTGGAGAGGCCTGGCTCCTTACCTTTGACATGGGGGATGAAGTGGTGTCGGAAGGGGGAGTTGGGGCGGGAGTCATGGTGAGTGGTGCTGAGACTGCTCGTGCGCAGGTGTGACAACCGCTGCACACCAGTGGGGAGCAGCTCTGCGGCAGCAGGGAGTCGGGGGGCAGAACAAAATGAAAACAAAGAAAAGCAATAAGAGAAAGGCAGGGAAGGAGGCTTCAAAGGAAGGGGAGGGGGAAAAAAAGGCATTGAACAATTAGGATTCTGAAAAGAAGGAAGGAGAAAAAAAAAAAGGTTAAAGACGCACCAAGGGGTTCATCAATGTTAGACAAAGTTACAGGAAGCATTAGAAGAGAGGCTTAGATTTGAACTGCAGCACTAATTTAGCGTAAGATTATTGGCTTAATGAGCTTCTGATCTGTGCCTTGTTACCCGAAAGTAGCCTGCTACCAGCATGCAAACATCACAAACACTGACGCTCTATTAGTTAAGAAAGCAGCTGGTTTGGAAAGTGCCTGACCAAAAATGTCAGCCAAGAGGCATGCAAGATGTTTTCTATTGTTTTAAGACATTCCAAAAATGCTGCCAACATCAGCTACAGCACTGCAGGAGGAAAAGGCTGCAAACTTTTTCAGAACTTGTAGCACTCAATTTTTGAAGAACCTTATGCTGACAACGTCAATACAGCAGTTCACTTCTCTCTCAAGAGCTAGCTGGGAGCAAAAGAGAAGTTGTCTGGGGCCACTGGGTTTATTCAGAGAGCAATTTTTCTTGGAGAAAAGAAGTGCCATTCAGAGAAAAAAAAGTAAATATACATATGCTATTATTCAACGTGAGTAATCACTGTAGGAAAATAATTACTGTATGAAAATTATTAAAGTAGCATTAATAATTACGCCAAAGCAGGGCAGAAAATATGAAATGATGAATTTTGCAGAATTACTTCTGTGTCATACAAGGAACAGTAACAGGTGAGCTAAAGATCTGAACAGAGATAGGTTTGAACAAATGTCTTCTTAAAAAATCCCTCAAGCTGTGGACTTTTGAAGATTTTACACTTGGATCCAAACTCTGGCTTGAGCCCATCCGCCCATCACAAGAGTTACATCAACAGAAACTGCTTCTGGGGAAAGTTTTTGACTGGACACAGACAATAAAACTCAATCACAGTAGAGTCTGGAATAGGGCCTGGATTTGTTCATATCCTGACACAACTGATACAAGTAGAAAAACCCCCTCAGAATTGCCAAAATCAAGAGACAGAAGTTTGCAGCTTTTTCATGCTTTCAAGTCTCTTTCGGTTTCAGTTGTTATGTCATCTTAAAACACAGTCATGTTGTCAGCACCAAGTATCAGACACAGTTTGCTTCTGTCCCACCTCCCTTGGGTCCTTTAAATAAGCCATTCACTGACAGACACAATTGGCTGCTTTCAGCCCACCCCCACTAGGAAACGGCTACAGCATTCAAGTTCCACAGTAGTGGCTCTATTATAAATCTTTAATTTTAAAAATGCAGCTCCCATTGCATATGGGCTTTTGGCATCCCAACTGTTCAGCTGTAATCACCAAGGAAGATGAAACTGCGATTGTATCACTTAATTTAAAAACAGATTACAAAGATTTAATTCATTACTATACACAAAAAAATCAGTCTTGAAAAGTCTTCAATGAATACCATTTAGCAATACATTTTTATGCAGTTTGGGAATGGATGAATAGTTCATTTTCATATCCTGCTTTGATATACACAACCAGTAATTTTGAATGCACTGGGAACCTGAATGACCTGTATATTTTATAGCTTGCACATAGAACTTGTACATGGAGTTTGTGTTTTTAATTGATCCCAGGCAATTGCCTATGGCTCTAATTGAGAAAGATACCTTGTGAACCATGAGTTTATGTTTTAAAAATTACTAGCAGTTTGGAACATTTGGGTGTTTTGCTGCTGAATATGAGATTCTATGGCTGCACCAAGCCTTAAATGATTTTTTTTTATGAGAGATTAAACCTATATTACTGACTTCTGTATAGTCAATAATTTTTGTTTCCAATATGTGATACTTTATTCAAATTCCAGAATGAAGTTTGTGATTCACTGCTGCTAATTTTTTCGTGTTTTCAGAAACATACAAATATTTTAAAAAGAATTGATTCAAAACCAGAAGATACATGCTTATGATATAAGAAAGCCTCGTGCAAAAGTCTATGACAACCAAGAACAAAAAAACAGGTAGAAAATGAGATATTAAAACACGCAACTATTTTGTAATCCTGAATTTGCATTTCTAAGAGAAACAAGTGCTTCACTGCACCACTAAGTGGCATAATAATGAAACAATAGTTTTACATGTACTTCTAATGCAGTTGCCCTTACCAGGTCTGTGGAAATGCTGAGGGGAACGTGACATGGTGGGTGTGTAGCTGTGACGACTGTACACTGGAGAATTAATGGAGCCCTGACTAGTAGACCTGTGAATCATGCGATCCCGAACATCTTGATAACCCTGCAGAACAGAAGCATTCACTAATAAATCTAAAGGTACATTACACATCTTTAGCAGCACTGAACTCTCAGGGATCTGAAGGCATCAGCAGAAGTTACTGAAATAGCAACATCCCTTAAACTTTCAACTGGCTTCATTATTGCTGGTCTCCAATGATCTGTTCCAAAGACTCCAACCTGGGAAAGAGCCTTGGAAGGTTTCTACTCCACCTGTAATTTCTGTTAAATTCTATATAGCCCACATTCCCTGAATCCATAAGGGAAGCTGCATTCAGAGTATGTCTGTCCTGCCATGTCCTGCACAACACACATGAGCTGGCCTTCAGCTACTTAATTTGGAGACCAGCAAGAATTCAATAGCTACAGAACAGAACTCTCTGTGACTAGTGTAACCAGAAGTTACACTAGCCATATCCATAGGTAATTAGTACCCAAATTAGATTCCTCTTGTATCTGAAAACATGACACCATCTTGTATAGCAAAATTCAGTTTACTTGGTTTCCTGAGGAAAAGAGCCAATAAAAGACCCTCAGAAACCCCACCTTCAAAACAAACCCACTCCCCAAACCCCACAAAACAAACCTAACTACAACAAAAGGGAAATGACTGATGTTAATGCGTGAAGATTTACAAGAAATTTTATAGTCACTTTTTAAACATGTAGGAATTAGTACAACTTTTACGTTGCAAATAAGAAACATCCTCCACCCCAAAATGATAATGCATAAGCAATAGCATCTATTGTATCCTGACAAATGACTTCCCAAATGTTTCCTGTTACTATGATGTTCACATTAACTCTATGACAAAGCAAGACCAAAACAAATCACACTTATGTTTTCTTCAAGACAAAACTGCAAATGTTTCAGTAGCAAACATGGGTCATTATTTAGATGCTTGGAGTAGCATTTTATCTCATATAAATCATCCAGCTCCTGAGATCTGAATCCGCCTGTGCCATAAGGAGGAATGTACCAGAAGTGACGCCTGCTGGACAAAGGGCTCTGCTTTACAGACAGCAATAGGGGAGGAGTGGCAGCTTCCTTTTCTGTACAATCTGTTAGTAAGAGCTTAATGTTTCCTTCTCAGAAATAATTGTTGTTAAGATTCAATATTCAGAGAAAATGCCTATGTGGTAAACAGAGATAGATCAGACCAATAACAAAACCAACACCTGAATTTGCTCAAGTGACTAATTCTAATCACAGTGAGATACTGCCCCCGAAGGTTCCACCAGACTTACTTCTGCAGAAGGGGTAGGTGATAATGTCCTTGGAGACTGCAAAGACATAAAAAATAAGGTTATGAAATATCATTGCATATGCTGGGTCAGAAAAAGGTAACCTAAATATTGCTGCAGATACTCTGTCACATGGCAATGTAAAGTGGCAATACAGAAATTACTGAGGCCATTCCAGCACCGGAACTTGCTTTTTCCACATTGCTTAGGAACTGGTCCATAAATTGTGGAACTTGAAAGTTTCTGGGAGAATCTTTATAAGTGTGATTAATTCAGTCAAATATCATGCAAGATCATCTTAGCCATCTAATCATTGTGGTAATTAAAACATAGCTGTGAAGATCAAAATCAGAAAGAGTTATTAATTTAATAACCATGCCTGTTATGAAGAAATCTTTAAAATGGAAATCAAAAGTAAATAAACTTAACTCAGAGCTTTGCATGGAAAATCAAAATACAGAATATCTTTCAGGATGAAGCATGTTTTTCCTCCAACGCACACACTCTGGCAAAAATGTGTTTCTCCCCAAGGCCTTACATTTCATACCCATGCAAAGGAGCACGTAGTTGTCATCACCATTTCTTTGATATGATCTCCCTTAAATCTCTGTGTTCCTCCATGGTTACGTAAGGAGAACAGACAGGAATTACAAGCAAGTATTGAAAGAACTGCACAAAGACCAGCGGGCAGAAATATGCACAATATTATGAAAAGTTTCTATAACACAGATGGGGAAAGTGAGGCAAAACATACCTTTAGAAATGAAACATTTGATTATGCGTGTGTTGATGGTATGAATAAGATCACAATCTATGTACAATTACCAGTTATATGCCCTTTAATCACCAGGCAATTTGAAACTGGAAGATCAGGATTTAATTATTTTCTTTGTGCACAGAACTTCAATATTATTTGTCATAATAAACTGGGCAACAGATTATGTTTTTAAATAAGACCACAAACTATTACAGGACGATACAGCTATTAAGATAACATCTCAGAAGCAAAACCGCTGATTCTGGTCTAACTGCTACAATAATATACAACAGCAGTAGTGTAAAATGCATGCATAATTTCTGATAATAAATATCCAACCATACATTTTGCATTGAGAGACCATTAACTCTCACGGAGCTGGTGACACTGGGAATGCAAAGTATCCAAACAAAGGAGCGACATTTTTTATTGTATACAGAACAGCAAGTTTCCATAAAGCTTTTAAAGACTGCTTTTGCTACTTTCCATCAAAGCCTTGAATGTCTTTTATATTCTTATTTTACTAATTCTTATAATGTGGCAGCAGCATCTATAAAAACTTTGCTCCACATGAAACATGTCATACACAGTGCTTTGGAGCATCATTCTCCACAAAAACTGGGAGCTGATCTAAAACTTTCAATATGAATGAAAAAGGCACATGCTGTGAGGTGCATTCCCACATTTATCTACTAGTAATTCATCCATCGCCTGCTGTGATTACCTAGATGTCAAGGTAATGGTAAAAGGTATTCACAGGAATCTAAGACTGGGAAGGCAGCCCAGAAAGGAGCCTGCTGAATCCATGTATTTTTCCTTCCTCACTACCTGACATCATCTCATTGCTTTTTGGGAAATGGAACCACATTCTGCAGCCAAGTTACTGTTTATCATGCACAGGTGAGCTGTCATATGTCAGACTCTGAGGCTGCCAAGAAATAAATGTTTGGTTCTTCAGGGTTTACGAGGTCTATTAAAACTTGATCTATTGCAGAAGTCTACACTATAGTCAGTTTAAAATACACTGTGCAGTCAACTGAGAAAGCATCTCTTTTCCAGAACAGTGGGCCAGTGGAAATACAGAGTGATGATTTCAGATAGGGAAGAGGGATAGGACCAAATTTACAGTAAAACTATTGCAAAAGGCCCAGTGCTCTACTGCTTTGTTATCTGAAGGTCTGCTCTAATACCTGGAGCCACACAGGTAATTTTGTGCTATGGGAAGTTTCTGAAAACTTTTACAGGTGTCATTCTGGAACACAAGTTCCAGCAGTTCCCACTGATGCCATTTTAACTGTCTTTCAATTGAACTACATGTGGGACACCTGCTCCGATTTGAAGCATCTCCCACATTTGAAAAAATGCGTTTCTCATTTTATGACAGCTTGTTTACTGAAAGTTATGGACATTCAGTGTTTTCAAGAGACAGAACACTTGTAACAAACGACAAAGAGCTAAAATGCTACTTCTCTCAATATATTTATATATGCAAGAAAGATCATAGCTGAGAAAAGACACCTCCAGTGCTCATCAGGTTGCTGCTCACAGTGCAGAAGTGACAGGACCTGAAGAACCTGAGTATCTGACAATTTCTGGAAACATTATTATTGTGTTATGGGTCAGCTTCGGTAGCAGAAAATTAATTTACGTATCTTTTTGTGTCTTTCAACCCCGTTGACCCTCACTGCTCAGCTGCGCCTTCCGGCGCTCCCCACGAGAGGGCGCTGCGGGAGAGCGCTGCTTCCCGGAGATCCACGAACCGGGATTCTCCCCAAGGCATCCCGAGCAGGAACCTGCCAGAGCGCTTCCCTGCCACTGCAATGAAGATGGCAGTCTCATGCTGTGGTTTTTCTCGCTTTCATGCTGTGTTTTCTCACTTTCTGTGGCTTAAGTATGTCATTGTCTCGTAGTCAATTCCCTATAATTAAAGTTTGTCTTCATCC
Organism: Neodrepanis coruscans; assembly: GCA_013400695.1. Lineage (NCBI taxonomy): Eukaryota > Metazoa > Chordata > Aves > Passeriformes > Philepittidae > Neodrepanis > Neodrepanis coruscans. Next base: position 6,890 of record VYZS01082686.1, on the reverse strand, counting down.
CTGGATTAATTTTTGTGCCTCTTGCACATCTCCCTTGTACACCCTGAAGTCGTTCTTCCCTGAGACTGATGTTTTGTTGGATTTTTTTCTTTTTTCTTTTAAACCATGGTGAGGGGCATTTCTAGTGTACCACCATAAACTCAGGGTCTCCTTTCGTTTAACACCACCACATAACACACACTTTGCAAAGAGAACACAGGTTAAATCCCTCAAAATCAGCGATCTCTGCCATGACTAAACATGTCACCTCCTTTGCTTTTTGAAGATGATGGTGACTGATGTACTGTCACTCGATTACCACAACACAAACACAAGGTAAGGAACCACTCCACCCCAATGGGCTTGTGTTCTCATTAGGGCAAGGGAAGGAAGGAGAAACAGATACAAAGAGGTGAGGTAACTTGCCCAAGGTGACAGAAGTCAGCAGTAGCATTGTGTGAAAAACTCAAATCTTCTCAAAAGATCTCCTTCTGAAAAGAAGAGCCCCTTCTATTTCCAGGACAAATTTCTGTACTAACTAGAAATTAACTGAATTTAATGCTGGTGAAAATATGGTATAAGAAAACCTCAAAGGCTTTTGCTTATTTCCTGAACAAGCAAAAAAGCAGGTAACTTACACCATACTGCTTCCAACATACTGTTGTCAGTAAAAAACTTCCCTTTAAGGATTAACAAATAGTTGGCCTTCTCTGGTGAGATCAGCTCTTCCTCTGCGACTAACAAGAGACCTGTGTTTGTTGCAGGTTTTGTGGAATGGGTCAGGCCTGTTAGAATTAATCTAAGGTCAGTAATGCATCTCACAGTGGTTTTGAACCAGGTGCCAGCTGGATACACTACCAATATAAATTGGAGGGGGGAAATTCAGTAATGTTCTGACCTGTTAAACTCTTATTTTATTCCTGAACTGAATAGGCTCCTGAACTCATGATTTAAGAAACTTATACTATAAAACATTAAAAAACAAAAGAGAAAAACTGAGGTAGTTCTGACCTGTTAGTGGCCAGAACACTGCTAAGAAAGCAATTATCAGTCACACTGATCTGAGCATCTGCAGACCACTGGTGCCTGAATGATTTACTGTAATTCTTTTTCCCTAGCTCAAATTCATACTCAATTCAGTTACAGTCAGTAAAGTCACTGAGATCGCAAGGAGGTAATTCCTTTTCCATGTCCATTTAGATTTGCATTTCAGAAGTCTGATTTACAGACAGATGGTATTATATGACCAAACCTGCTTCACAATCTGCACTGGAACCATGTAAATAGTAATTGCAGCTATGGGAATTCACCTGAGAAAACTGAGGACCCTACAATCTGAAAGATACCTTTAAATACAAATTTAAGAGAATAAAAGAGATAGCTTTTTCTTATCACTGCATGATACAANGGAGATGTCTAATTGTGCAGTTTCATACATGAGGCATCATCATGACTGTTCCCATTAACCCCAGACCAAACAGACAACAAGCACTGTGAACAGCAGCAGCAAAAATATCCAGGAGTGTCAGTTAGAAGCGAAGCAGGTTCTGAATAAAGCACACAGAGGAATGAGTTGCTTGTTGGTTCATTACCTCTCCAAGACTCTGTCTCTCCTGTCTGTCCTCGTAGGCGGAAGTGTAGAATGGCTCATAAGTAATTAGGTCTGGACGTTCAATGTCATAAATAGCCTTGACTTTGGGAATGGCTGCTAAATCCTTGTAATCAAGGATTTCATTGTCTACTTTTGCCTGAAGGTCAAAGACAGAAGATAAATTAACTTACACAAATGTACTGGCAGTTTCTGTTTTACACAAATTATGGTTTTGTGTTGTGAGATTTGTTGTCACACTGTTGCTACGGAAAACTCTTTTTTGGCTCTGTACATGCAAAGTGAATGCTTCTTTTTCTCCAGCAGGCCTCCTCTGCACCAGCTCACACTGTTTGCTTGGTTTAGAGAAGAAAGAACATGGCATATATAGATCTATATACAAAAGTTTCTCATCCCCAGTAGTGAGCTAGAAACTTCAGCTCTGCAACTGACTTATTTCATGGCCTCAGGCAAGTATTTTCACCTTTCTGCTCTTGTTTTCCCATATGT